>WITN01000714.1:0-45397 GCA_015025155.1 Lactarius quietus | reverse complement strand
ATGTCGACCCCCCTACCAACGTCATCATGGACCCCGCGACGTCCTGGGGTATTCACATCCGTGCCACCCTCCGAGCTCGAGAAGACGACTCGGATAAAGAAAACCAAGATCCCCGCCAAGTACCGGAACCCCAGGATGAAAGGGTACCACTTGTGCCGAGGGGGATGAGGAGAGGAAGAAGAGCTGGTGTGGGAGCATCAAAAGAGAGTCCTTGCTTCCCTGACTACCGAGGAGGCGGGGTCTCAGCTGACCAACAGCGTGCTCGGGACAAGGCTGACGCCCCCGACGGCTTCGAACTAAATATCCCTCCCAGGTTCATCAACTTCCGCATGACCGAGAATGGTCACATCACGGTGGCCAAGTACATCCACGTGATGCCTGGCAACAACCCGATTGTATACAGGTGCATGAAGAAAGGGGGGGAGATTCAACAAGGTGAAGTACACGCCGCTCCTGATCTCGATGCCGAGGATAACGACCGCCAGTACACGCATACCCAATTGCGGTACTTACGACAGGATTTCGGTGATCGCCATGGGGTCGACCTGGCCATGGGGCAGATCCCGGACCGGTCGTTGTGGGCGGAGGTCCTTCGATACCGCGCCCTTACTAGCCGGTACTCCGAACTGTCAGAACGCATCACTGCTCTGGAAAATGAGCAGTATGTAGTCGGCAATGAAGTCAGGAAGTGTACGCGACGGTTGGAAGCGGCCAATGGACTTCAGAGGATTATGGATCAAGAGGTTTCTGTTAATCGAGGTGCGACTATTATCCCTTGGGTCTTCGAACGTGGACGTTCTGCCTGAAAAAGGGGTAATGTCACGGTTTGACATCGCGCGGACTACTTGTCATCATGTTTACGAGGTCTCGGAGTTCGGGACGCTTACTACTTGGTTATGACTACGATAGTAAGCCGTTATTAGTCATGGACACTTACGCGTCGCCGGTGTTTGGGATTGCCGGTGTTTCAGGTATTATTAGAACGGACTATGACTCATTACTAGTATAGCGGTACTAGGGTTTGGATTCGAAGCTGCGCTTTAAAGCCAGCGAGTAACTGTATATAAACTGTAGTGTCAAGACCAAGGCTCTTCAGCTTGGTCTTCTTGAATCATCACCATCGTCTCTTCCTCTTCTCTTCGCGTCTTTCCAATCAGTCGATTGAAGCTTATCCTTTGGGATACCCTAGTGTCTTTCGAAGCGACCTAGTGGCAGTGCAACTTAGCTAAGTTGCCCGTGATTGTCCAACATTCATCCATACACTCGAGTATCACGTCACAGACCAGTTCAAGTCGAACCAGCGTTAGGTGATAACGCTACAATCGCTATTTGTCGTCGTTGGTCGTCTTCAGGACACAACTGTCTTCCGCCAATTCCATGGCTTCTTCCGACGTCCCCTGAGTTATGAGTTAGGCCAGATACATACTGTGACCCGGGACAATTCCATCCTTCGCGCCCCCCTGAGTTATTGCTTAGGTCAGATCCCGTGACCTGGGGGTTTCACATGACCGTGTCACGTGACCCTCATCCGTCCTGTAGTAACCGTCCTGCCAGCATCTGGGGTTCTACCGCGAGTTATCAAGTTATTCACGAGCTGGCGGACTCTGCACGCCTCGTCATAAGCGAGGTAGCTATCATCTTCTGCCGCTATGAGTGCACGTACGGCCTCTTCTTCTTCGATGTCTTCTTTCGCACGTGACTCCCATTTATGTGCTTCTGGGTAATCATGGCAATCCTTCCAATGCTCATGCAGGCACTTGCGCTGTTTCTGTGTCTTGGCGGCTAGAGCAAGGTCTGAGCGTAACACCTAGGCCATTTGGACCCACAGTCATGACCTTTGGTCTCTGCAATGCCCCTGCCACATTCCAGACATTTATGAATGACATCTTTGAGGACATGATAGATGAAGGACATGTTGTAGTCTATCTGGACGACATCCTCAATTTTTCTGAGGATCCTGCCTTGTTGGACAAATTAACCCACGAAGTCCTCTCATGTCTCTTGAAGCACGACCTGTACCTCAAGCCTGAGAAATGTGTATTTGCTCAGACATCTATTGAATACCTTGGATTGTTATCTCAAATGGACAAGTTAAGATGGACCCTGCTAAAGTTGCAGGAATCACAGGTTGGCCTATGCCACAAACTGTCAAACATGCCCAAGCTTTCCTTGGGTTTTGTAACTTCTATCAATGTTTTATCAAGGACTTTTTGACCATTGCCAGACCATTGTTTGACCTCACTAGGGAGGAGACTCCATTCCTTTGGGGCACATCACAGGAATCTGCATTCTGCCCATTGTCCCAATCCCATTCTTTTGACAAAGTTCAGGTGGATGAAGTTGTCTGTGGCTCCCAAGTCCACTAATGCTTTTATGTCAGCCATGTTGTAACTTGCTCAAATCAAAACTGGTACTTGCATAGATCAGTAGCACATAATGTACATGGAGTTACAATGAATTGCCCTCACCCAGCCATTGGGTTCAGGTGCTTGCAAAATCCTGCCCCATCAACTGCTGCAGGACCAGATCCTTCACATCATCTCCTTCACTGGCTACTCCTTGTAGCCATTCTGCCACCTTTTCTTCTTTAGTGGGTGCAGTTTCTGTGGCTCATGTTTGGACTCTGCATGGGCACCATGGCTGCCTACAATCACAGCTGAAATGTCCCATCTTCTGGCAGTTGTAACACTGCACTTGGCTGGTATTGCACTTGAATTCTTGTTGTCTTTGGAGGAATTCATCCCTCAGGGGCCACGGTGGTAACAGGTTGTTGTGTCATGCATAGTTGTTAAGGAAATCTTCAGCTCCTGCAAGTTGTCCTTGTACTTGATCTGCAGAAGTGTCCATTCTGTCATCACTCTGGAGAGGAGCTAGTTAGTAACTTAGCTAAGGCTCCTCCTTGTGTGCATCCAGGTTTAAAGGCATCCAGGTTGCCTTGGACCATTTGTATGTGGATCTACTTTTGCTGTCTTTTCAGTGCTGATGCTTGCCATTCTTCATAGTTGCAGGGGTTGTCATGCTGGTACATTATCTCATAGAGGGCTTTTGGAAGGCCTTTGGTGAAGTACTTGAGCATTTGCTCAGCATTGATATTGCAGCCGGTGTGGCAGACCAGCTGTTCAAACAAAGCAATGTAGTTGTCAATTCTTCTGTCTTTCATGTGGATGCCAGCATCTAGCTGGGCTTGGGCAAGCTCTTTGCTGAGTACATCACCAAATTGCCTTCTAAAGGCATGGAGTAGATTTGCCCACAACCTATCATTGAATTGGTTGGTTCCCTGGGCGATTTCATTGACAAGCCATTGATTGATGGACATGACCCAGGCATTAACTAGATTCCCTTGAATGTACATGAGGAACAACATAGCTTTCTGATACTTGTTCCTCATGGCAGGGTGGTTGGTGTTAACTCCAGCATATACTTCCCACTTGGAGTATGAAGCCTTCAGCCTGGGCTCTGGACCCTGTGAACATTGGTGGTGGGTTTCCAATAAACTTGTCATTGCCACCTCCATGAGGGGCATTTGGTGCTGCTGCATGTTGAGGCCATCCACCTCCAGGTGGTCCTCCATTGGGCGGTCCTCCTCCTCCTGGGAATCCACCTCCCTCTCATGGGAATCCTCCTTCTCCTGGGGGTCTGCCTCTATCCAGCAGGGGTCCTCCCCTTCCTCAGTTGAGCCTAAACTTGTGGAATGCATTGGGTTCATTCTGGATGCTGGGTTCATCTGTGATGTCTGGTCCCATAGTGTGGTGGGCTGCTTGTAAGTCTTCTGGTGCTAATTCTTGTACATGTCCTGTGTGCTCATTGATCACAAGCTATGGTGGTGAAACTTCTGTTTGTGTTGCCATGAAGGGTAATGTTGGGATGGGTAAGACTTTGGGAATATGTAACTCAGCTGTTTGTGTGGCCAGTGCATCTACTTCTGGTGAGTGCACTGCTATGCTTTCTGTTTCTTCTGATGCTTCAGAGACTGTTTGCAGATGTTCACTAGTGTCCCTAGTTGTTGCAGGGGTTTGTGCTCTTAACTGGAGCTTGGCTGGTGGTGGTTCCGAGGTGAGTTCTCAGTCTTCTTCACCGTCAATCAGTCCTTGTTGATCAACAGGTAGTTCATCATGTAATGGGATATTGATGTTTAAGTTGTCTCCAGCAGGTTGTGCTGCTTCGAAGAATCCTTGGCTGGTGCTCCACCTGATCTCAACCCAGCAACAGTGTTTGTGGTTAAAGACAATGGGATGATACCTCTGTGAGGTTGCTGCTTCTGCGTAGTATCCAGCATTGTACTCGTCAGACCTCCTGATGTCTGGTACTGTTCTCCACCTAATTTGCCCAACAATGTAGCAAGTAGGTGCATTTTGTTCTCTTGATTTGATTTTATAGGGTTGGAACTCCCAACCGTCCTTGGAAGTAACCGTCACCACAGTGTTTGATGCAATGAGAGCTTAGTCTTAATGTAATGTGCTGGTGGCATGTGTGTCTGACTTAGACAGCGAAGGGTGAACACAATGGCTGAAGACTTAGCAAGTCCCTAACTCAGGTATGAAGACCGAGTGTCGTGTCAACACACAAAGGCAGACATCTTGTGATCCTGAATGGATAACCTCAAAGCATGAAGGCAGAGTTCGAATGTTTGATACTTGAAGGCTCTTTGTCACATGCAGGTCAAATGCCCAAGAGAGAAATGAAGACAAGAGACCTGGATATGAGAAGTCAAGAATGTAACAAGAAGACTAAGCTGCAGAATACAAACCATTCTGCAGCCCCTTAAGTACCAAGGTACTCCAAGGTTGCTTTCATACATGCTGACATGTCATGACTAAACCTACTACTAATTGTCCTAGGAATTTGTAAGTGATGACCCATGATTGTTAATCGACAAGTCATATGACTGATGAGTGACTCATCATCATCAGTCATCCAAGTAATCATACATTAGTAATGTGCAATAACAAGTCCTTGACCAAACTGTAACATTCAGCCTCAATCTCCTCAATTTTGCTATCAATGTCTAGTCCAGCACAAAAGCTACTGGCTTTGTCATTGTGGCAGGCCTCAGAGTCACCTTGTGTAATTGAACTTCCATCTTGAGGTGACACAATATTGGCCTCATCACTGTCTTCTTCATCACCTGGTCTGTGTAATTGTTTCCCCAGGGTATTTGAACTGACTTTCTTAGACAGGAGTGTGTTTGCACCTGGTTTGCTTGCAGAGGTGGATTTTGCAGTCGCGCTTGTCAATTGACCTTTTGTTTTCCTCTTCTGTGGGCCAGAGTCACCATTGCCATCAAATCAACTGGCTGGTTTCCTCTTTCAAGGCCCAGAAACAACTGTCTCAGGTTCTGCCATGGTGGGGAATGTTGTTGGGGCTAGTTCAGATTTATTTTTTACTCAGCTTAACCAAATATATTTGCTGGTTACAGTGTGCTGAGTGAGCATTGGTGTTGCCTCAGCTCATAGACTTGTAATACCAAAGTTGGAAAATAAAGTCAGAGAATAAAGCATAAAATCAACTGGTGCATGAATGGTTACACTCAACATACCCTTGCCCTTCTGAGGGGTATATGGCATACCCCTCTGAGGGGTAAGGGTATGTCAAGGGTAACAACTTTCATACCCCTACCCCTTGGTACCCTTCACCAAAACCCCAGGGTTTTTCATACCCCTGACAATCACTAGACACATGATGTTGAGGATGGAGAAGAAGATGATCAGCCACTGGACAGCTAGGTCAACTTTCATGAAGGACTGATGGAGGAAGAGGTGACAGAGTTGGATGAAAGTATTCAGCCTGTGAGATCGATGTTGATTGTTCATCTCACCCCTAACCCTACATTAACTGACTTGTCAACAAAGCTGCACAAGTTAGCCTTTGCCCTCAAAATTCAATGACCCTCCTCCTCCCACATTGGTATAACACACTTCTGCCCACAGCCTCCCTCATCACATTGTCACGTGGTGACATTGTTCCGACCACTGCGCGCACAAAACGTCGTAGGTGCACTCATGAGCACTGGAAGAACTGTCAAGACTACCCAGAAGCGCACACATGGGTATTAGGTCAGCCAACATATAGCGAAGAAGAAGAAGAGGTTCGCGCTCTCGTATGGGCCCAGGCAGACGGATATCCTGCGGCAGAAGAAGAAGAATATACAGTAGAGGAGGATGAAGCCCTCCGTATACGCCAGTTAGTGAGTGGAATGATCGTCCACCCGTCGTCTCCAGACGCTGGCACAAGTGTTACAGGAAGGATGAAGGTCACGTGATCTGTCACGTGAAAGTCCCAGATCATGCCCTGTATCTGGTCTAACCCATAAGTCATGGGACTTCAAGGATGGAAGAGCTTTACATAATGTAGCGTTTCCTCGGATGTGAGATTCCCGAGAGGCCGAAGAAGATGTCACGTGTAGAAGAGGAGGTCAAGTCCCAGGTCACAGTATGTATCTGACCTAAGCCATAACTCAGGGGACTTCGGTGTTGTATCAAGAATGGAAGATTATGGAAGGTTCTAGAAGGGCCATGGTAGGCACGAGGTCAGAGGCGATTCCTGACAGCTGAAGGTCTAGACATTCCCTTTTATGGTTCAAGTTCTGATGGAACAGGTTCTGATGCGCTGGTATTGCGCCCTGACATTTGTTATCTTGGTTCTCTATTGTTCTAGTATTCTATGATGTCATTTGTGAGTCATGTGTTGTTCTTATCTCTGACTCATGGTTGTGTTATCTCTGACTCATGTGGGGCCTTATGCCTCATGTACTGTATGTTTCATGATAAGCCCCTGTGGCTTGATGAACAATTCCTATTGGCAGAAAAGGTCGTAGGTCGTGTTTACTATAGTTCGAGCTCAGCTTTAAAGCTAGCTTGAAAGTACTATATATACTAGGCAGGTATTGCCAGTAGTCGTTAGCTTAGTTGTTTTGGACTTCCACCTGTATTTCTCTCAGGTTCTATTCAAAGCATTCTCATAGCAGAGTCATTGGTCTGTGTGACTAGCATCTCATCTTGTTGCCAACTTGTGTGTCAAAGTCATCACCTTGTTAGGCCATTTCAAGGGGACCTTTTCTGGTTATTCGCCCTTCACGAGTTCTTGTTGAGTTGTAAGCCGTGCGCTTAGCTCATCGTTTGATTCAAGGAAGCCTTTGGATCCAAGTCGGATCAGCGTTTGGTGGAAACGCTACAACATGATGCCATGTGATGTCTCCACTTGGTGGAACTCAACATTTGATGTGCTCAACTTCGTGATTGAATATCACCCTGCCATTGATACTATGACAGCCACTTAAGACTTTGAACTTTGAAAATATGAACTGGTGCCAGTAGAATGGAGGATTGCAGGAGAGCTTTGCAATGTCTTGCAGGTAGGCTTTCTTCCTCTCACATGGGTATATGTCCCATTGCTCAAGTCATGACAGATCTTCAAAGACCCCACACTATTTCTCTCACAAGGAGCTCCAAGCCTGACAACAGTGATTCCTGCAATGGACCACATTGACAAGGTCCTTGCCACCTCTTCCAACAATGCTGGTCAATTCAATCTCACCATCTGTGCCACTCTTGCCATAGGCAAGAAGGCAATAAACTGGTACTATGACAAGACAGATCATTCAGAAGTCTTCTAGATCGCCATGGGTTCAAGTCATATCATTTATTCACTATTATTATCACTAAATACAGCATTTTTAGTTCTTCAACCTCACCACAAGCTTGAGTAATTCAAAAAACAACAGTGGGTGCTTCTGTGGATTCAAGATGCATGCGAGATTGTTCATCACAAATTTGATCACTCCTATGCACCAGTGGCTGTTCGCAGTCAGAGGGATGGTGAACAGGTTGCTAATAGTGAATCAGTAAGTCATACTACCTCTCATTTTCTCACTCTTTCATTGTCAAGACACTGACTCATGGCCATTCACCTCCAAGAACATCTTCAACAATCTGGCTGATCTTGCATCAATGTCTTCACAGCTGTGTGATGCTCTTAACTGGTACCCTGCTGCCGACATTGAGGATGCAAAGGATGCACTGATGTGGTAGCATGAGCAATGTTCCACCTTCCCTCATCTCTTGCTCATGGCACACAACTACCTCTCCATTCAAGGTAAGTCCATTATCGATCTTTCTTCCTATGTTCTCAGCACTGACCAAGTTCTAGCCACTACTGTCGATGTTAAACAAGTTTTCAGCCAAGGCTGCCTGATTCTTTCACACATCTGAAGCCATCTTTCTGTCCAGTCAACACATGCTCTCCTGTGCCTCAGAGCATGGTGTCAGTGGGGGTTGGTGAATGGAAATCAAATTAAGGCAGCCTTAAGAAAAGAAGTCAATGGCAAGGAAGATGAGTTCCCCACAGACTGGGATGCTATCCAGGGGCCATAATCATTTGTACATGTTTTGTATCTATCCACATAGCCATTTGCAACCCACCCATCATGTCAACCCACATGATGGGTTGCAGACCCATCAACCTGCATGGGTTGCAAACCCATCAACCTGTATGACCCGTCGCAAACTGTGCCCAATACCTGTGAAAACCTGCACCTGTGATGCAGGTGCTGGTTTTTGTGGGTACAGGTACAGGTTGCTCTCAGAATACTGGGGGGTGACCCCTGCCAATTACTAGGTGCAGAGGTGATGCAGTGTGGTGCAGGGATGGTTGCACAACAGTGGGGATGGGCCATGCAGAACACACTCTTTTGCCCCCCCACCCTGCTTCTACAGTATTGACTTAAGCAAAAAAAAAAAGTAAATAGTTTATGTAATTTTTTAGTTCATAAACATAATTTCTTGAACAGTGAAAATATAAGTTCAGACAGTGATTAAAATTTTAAAATTTGTGGCCAGTTCAGAGTGGACCCAACTGTGAGATCCATGCAAAAAGACCCTAACTTTCTGTGACCACATTTGCTCTGAATTCATACTCTGACAGAATGATGGTCCCTTGGGGCTGTCATTAATTGCTAGTGATTATAGTGCTTATGAGCACTTATAAGTGCTTGCAATCTCAACCTTACATATGCCAATGGGCTGCATCTGAGCAACATGAAGGCATGAAGTGGCCTGAAGTGTCAGGCATACAGGAGACTTACAAAGTCTTGTGTGGAAGTCCAGGAGTTGGACTTCAATTTGCCCATCTCTTTCTCCAGTTGATATAGAGTGCTTAGGTCATTTCAATCGCCAGAGAGTGCGACTCGGATGCTGATGATTCCTGCCTCTTCTCCACCGTTTGACTCGAGTTGGTGTTGTCCGTCGGTATGATATCGGCGTAGGTTTTTCGAGTCATTCTTCCAAGAAGTCGTGCTCGTCAAACCATAACATAATTTCGTGTGCGTTACAATAACTGAAGCAACCATCATTGAATACCTTACTCCCACCTGTCCAATATCTCTAAAAGTTTAACATCTGTCTTCCCCACGGACTTGAACGTCAATTTCTTCCTTCTACCTTAAGGGAATCCTCGACGGGCCTGCTACATTCGATTCATCCCTTCAGAGCAGATATACACGTGAGCATTTAAAGGAAGACCACGAAGATTTGTGAACTCACGGTGGTTCGGCAGGGAGCATGGGAAGAGGAAGCATCTCGCCGTCGGGCGAAAGTTTCGGTAAGACCTGGAGCCTGTCCCTGCGGCGAAGGTAATCAATCCTGCATGGGCCGTGTCCCAGCTCCTCTTCTGTGGTACATCTCTCTCGGAATGCGGCATCGACCGCTATCCGTTCCTCTGCATTTAACTTAGTCCATTCGCGTCTACGCGAGATCTTCCTCGCATCTTCATTTATCGTCTTCAGCACGTCTCGAACCGTGATGCCGATGCCCTGGGAATCCCCAGAGGCATTGATGTAGATATCTTGTGGGTATCCTTGGTGGTTTTCGAGTTTAAGCGATAGGACGGGCGGGTGCACGGCGGAAGACGTTACTTCTTCTTGCGGAAGACCGAAGTCGTCAAGGTCGTCGTCACCGCCACCAGACTGGTTACTGATGTCGAGCTTTACAAAATACTTTGACAGCGCGGGGTGCAAGACTAAGGGGATCAGCTCTCCCTTGGGTTTGGATAGAACGACAATTAGCTAGTGTTTTTAGCACCTTAAGGGGGGACGCACCTCCAGTTCAGCATGAGCATAGAAGATTGCCTTCTCCTCATCAGGAACCCCTGGGTCCTCGTCATCGTGTAAGATTGCAGCTAGAGACCCGTGTTCAGAACCCCCCAGTTGATCTTAAGCCAATGCAAGAATCTCATACCCCCGTTCTCGATGAGCACGTTCATCTCATTTTGACGCAAAAACCCCTCAACTGCATCTGCGGTTAGAGTTTCCTAAGCGTCCACATTAATGGTCACACAAGGTATGAAACAAAACCAATTCGCACGTACAACCTCCTCAATCAATTGAAGATCATCGTCATGGGCGATAGCTATGACGCTGTCCGTGCCTTTCTTTTGAACGGTCTATTAAACGGTGTCAGCACACATTAGAAACATCAAAATCAAAACTAACCTCCGCAATGTAGTCCAAGACTCCAATGAGTGGGTCGCGGTACTGGAAGCGAGGTGTCACACTGCTGCTTTTCAATCACCTAGGAAGTTTACCTACACTCGGGACATCTGGGACTCGAGTCACTTGCATCTCACCATCCCGTCGCCTGTCGGGGTTGTCCGGAAGAGGCTCAGCCGCAGCCCGAAGGCCAGTGTAGAGTCCCAGGAAGATACGCTTCGCCCGGAAACCCCTGATGAATACGCATTGAGTCTGAGGTGGGTCGGGCTTTGAGATATCAATCAGTCACGTCCAAGACGATGCAATTTGCATGACGTACACGTTGTTGGCTGTTGTTATATACCACGCTTTGCCTGTTCTCGCGCGCGAAGTGCCATTGGAAAGAGGTTCCTGAATCGCCGAGCTGTTGACTTCCCAAGGTGATTTCCGAATCCACAGTGTTGTCGACGAATGCAGCGGCGGCCCATGCGGTGACTAAAGTACAACCAGAGACAAGAATAATGTCTTCCATACGCTGGACATCCAGCCTGTTCCTTTGTGCAAACGCAAACCAGCTCTCGCAATGGTCTCGGATGTAATCTTCGAACGCTTTAGTGCGAATGACGTCTTCACGATAAGCATCGTAAGGAAGGTTTAAGAACGCGCCAAGTTTCTTCCTACATCTATACGATGTGATCGCATTGCTGTCCGCAGGACTGGTGGGGAATCTGGTTGGACTAGCAGGTATCCGGGAAGGTAGAGCCACTCACGTTCTCGGCGCTTGAGCCTGAACACCAATATTATGTTCCTGCGGGGCCACATAGCGCGAGTGGTAGTCTCCTCTGCCCAACCTCGAAACGCGAATGTTGAGAAATGGGCCCAAGTCAACAGTTTCGTAGGGATCTGGTTCACCAATGATGCGGTTTGAGGGGTGGTCCGAATTAAGCAGCACATTGAACATGCGAAAAAAATAGCCCTCTCTTACATACCCGACATCACCAACTGAGACTCTCTCGTAGAGATTGGCAGGATCCGGATCCCATAATGCGTGGCCGTGATAGAGAGATGTCAGTTGCTCCCGGTAAACGCTGTAGTGCGGTTGTGGCAAAGGCATACTGGAATCAAGCTGAGGGGGCTCTAAGGAAGAACAGGGCGTAATCTATTAATCAGTCATTCCAGTAAGAGACTAGTCAGAGCTACCACTTTTTTGGAAATAAACAGAAATACGGAAAGTAAACAAATATCCCAATCTGGTCACGAGTAAAATCACGTGATTTTGGTTCCTGGAGCGGGTGCCTTTTCTGCGGCAAAGTGCAACACCTACCAGTAGAGGTACGAGTTCACGACGTGCTCAAGGACGAGCTCCTCTATCTCTACAAGCCATGCCATGAGAAGCCGAGGAACCGGTTCAATAGCCGATCGGCGACTACCGGAGCTTTGAAAGGATTCGGAACCACAGCAAAAGGAGGGCAGGCAACGACCCGCTACGACGCCCGCAATCGTACCCTGAGAGTGTGAGCGGCCCACTCACTATCGTGTTGGGCATTTCAGATATCCCACCTCTCTTTTATTCGTGGACCCAGCGGCAGTTCCCCAATATCGAACAAAGCCTCCCGATCTCAGAACGTCTTCAAGCACCCTCATCTCCTTCGACAGTGTTTATTGCCCATCTCCTACTCCAGCGCACCAACTGTACCAACAGAGGCTGCTCCATTCCCACCCCCATCTCCGCTTCCACAATTTCTGGCTTGCGTGCTCTAGTAACGGGAACAGCGCGCGAATCCGCGGACACACCTTGCGTAGTCAACTCGGGCGCCGCATCTGGGGTGCTCCACGTCGGAGGAATATGCGGACATCTGCCGTATTAAAAACCACCATCTCCCTATTCTGAGCGATGGCGGCGCGCTGTTCCGTGAACGTTGACGCCTAGCTCAAATTACTAGAGTTTGTATTTGATGGGGCGGCGATTTCTCCATTTCTCAAATATTGCAAAAATAGCCGCTTTATCCTTTGGGTTTGGAGCCCACAAGCCCACTCAAAACAAGCCCAAAGCGGAATCCTTCAAACTTCCATCCCACGCCGACACACTTCTCTCCGTGAACCCATTTCACTCGGTGGGTGAGTTATTTGGCTCCCAGCTCCTCTCAGCCGTGCGCCAAGTTTCAGCGATAATCGCATGCACAAGTGTACTTGCCACGACGGATTGGACTCCCAACGCAACTGCCTTCAAATTCTGAACTTACCCTAACGACACGATCTCCGGGTCTGTCTGAGGCGCAGGAGATCAGGCTTCAGAAAGGTGAGTCACGCCCTGTATCTCGTTCACCAAAATACAGGCTTTCTTTCCATGACCATACTAGCTCGTCCTATATTTTCAGTGTCGGCAGCAGTTCCGGGACAATGCCCAGCCTCCCGATGCCAAAACTTCTTTAAACCCCCAACTATGCCTTCCGTGGCCAGCTCGGGCAACACGTCCACGGCTGCCCTATGGCGGAGGAACACGTGGACCCCGAATAGGCCATCTTCTCACCCGTTGCATCCGCTATCACTTGCGGGTTCCCATAGTATTTTATCTTCTTTTTTGAATCAACGTGTACTCACTGGCCCCCTCGCTGCATGCGCGAGCTCACATCGACTCCATTCCGCTCCAAACTCCATGTGACGATTCCCACTGCCAACCCTATCCTCTTGGTTCCACAAAATGTTTAGAGAATTTTCCTTTTCCTTTTCCTTGTCCATTTCCATATAATCTTTGACTGGTGTATGGCAAGGACAGTCACAACCTTGACGCTGTCCCCTTTTCTCATGCGTACGCAGGCCAGTGATAAAGTCTATGATGACAACGACGTGACAACAACCGCGACGACCATGACGAAAGTGACAATGCGACGAGGGGATCAAGACGACCGCGACCAAAAAGAAGGTACGACGGCGATAATAACGGAGACGACAAGACTACGTTTGCGACAACGACCTCTGGCAACGACGAGGCATCGTGTTCCTTTTGTGCTTTGCACAGTTCTCTGCACTTCCCTTCACTGCCCGTACAATCACCGTACGCCAGGTCTCATCTTGTCCTTCATATTCGCTTGCTTCACCTGGACAAACACCCCATGGGACCGCCCAGCTCCGCCGCACCCCGACTCCTATGCTGATCTCTGCTCTCTAGGCAGTAGTGGTCAATTTCCACCACCACTCCCCAATCGCCAGCCATCCTACACTCTCGTAGGACCCGCAACCATAGAGTCAAGCGCACTACTCGCAACCACCACCTGCACACGCAGTGTACTCCTATATAACAGATGATCTCAACGGCACCGAGGACCACAGTGTCGGCTACACGACGTGGTAGCGACGACGGTGATGTTGTAACTGCGCTGCCGACGCCGCGGGGCCTTGGTGCTATTACATACTCATTTAATAGCTTTGTAGCACCGTGACGTTATATTCTACTGTCATGCAGAGAGTACGAAACTTGGGAAGAGATGAAAGCATTGGCAGTTATCTAAATCCTTCCGAGAGGAATTGGAAAACGATTTCGAGGAAAGGGAACCAAAGGAAAATGGCGGTTGTGAATTTGCTTACACTAAGTTAACAACCTTCACACGGAAGTTAAGCCCGCGCTCCATACCTTAAGGGAGGTTTGCGATCCAAGCGATCTGCGACTCAGGCTCTGATCGATATCGCAGCACGCCTCATAGTCTCGTTATCATTTAGACTCTGTCACCGCTACGTTGGAATCTCAGCTTCCGAAAATTACGACATGATATGACAAGACATAGAATACCAAGTACGATACATCCTTGGGGATTCCGCTGGATGCCACTGGCTAATTTGGCGGCTTCTCTAACCAGACTACTCTAGACTAATCGATAGCATGGGCCGAGCCTCTTACCTGGGGTCTTATCATAATGATCGCGAGTAATTTATAGAAAAATAAGGTAAAGAATTGGTTGCTCACCTTCTTTTTATCATTTAGGAAAGCGATGACAACAACTAGTGCCAGTAGTTACGATAACAGTTTCACCTTTGAGTTTTACAGTTTGTCAACTAACGCGCTGGAGCGAACCTCGGAGCCCAAGCCTCGGAGCCCGATTTTATCACGCCCCAGATGTCCCATTGAGATGTCCGTTGGACGTCCGCGCACTTGTGGTTGTCAAGTTCCCAAAAATGAAACCTTCCGAGTCTACAAGTCCTTGATCGCTGTGTCGCACTGCCGAGGCCCTACTAGTACCTGGGGTATAAAGTGGTGCCAACTGACGATGGCCTTAAGAACCCGTCACGTCTCGCATAGATTCGAGTATCGATCCCTCCATTTCATGCACGCGATACGTTCCACAATCCTTCTACTTTCGTGTTTTCAAGTGACTGTCACAGTTTTCCTGGCCGTCGTTCCCGTGCGCATATACTACTGATACTAGCTTTAAATCCGCATACATCTGAATCAACTTGTTTACAGTTTACATCTGCGATCCCGTCACCCTCTCGAACGTACCACTCTCGAAAGGAATTTAACTTCCGTGACACTGCCGTTCAACAGCGCGGTGAGCTTCCGTCAGGATGGTCCTCACATGGGTGTTACACGTGCGTTCACGTTCCCACTGTTTCTATGATAGGACCAATTGCCTACCCATATTCGCATCAGGACCAACTCCTCAGCACCCACGCTCACATCTTCAGGGTACACGGACTCGACAGGCATGACGATCGAGACCTGCATTCAAACATGTCAAAATTCGAATAAGATTTATGCCGGTCTCGAGGGTGGCACGGATTGCTGTAAGTGCACCGTCTTGGCGTTGCCTGTAGAGCGCCCTCCAGTTTTGTAGCTTTGTTATGTTAACAATTCGTTTTGGATGCCATCAGCTTGTGGAAATGTCTTGACTCACGGCGCAGCGCTGGTTTCAGACTCGGATTGCAGTACCAAATGCGTCGGTGATTCCAGTGAGAAATGTGGCGGCAGCGATCATGTTAACCTTTACTGGAATGGAAAGCCGCCCGGACCTCAACCTACCATGGTTTATAGCGTGGGCGATGCCATATCGTGGGAGGGAGGGGGATGCTACAGGTAAGCAATTATTTTTTGTTCGGAGGCGGAATATCGACGACTCGGGATGTGTGCGTTCGCAAACAGTGACTTGAATACCGCGAGGGCTCTATCTGTGCAAGTATCCGTCAGAGGGGGCGCATTCAATAACACAGTCGGTAATTGCATCGAGGCATGCGTCGCTGGAAATTACCGTGCAGCAGGTGTGGAGTTTGCACAGGAATGTCGTACGTGTTTCACTTGGTACTGATGGGCTTCCCTACCCTGACCATACCTCGCTCTTCAAGGGTGTGGAAATAGCCTTGATCATGGTACCCATTCCATAGATATGAGTAATTGCCAATTGGCCTGCTCTGGGGATAGTACTGAGATTTGCGGTGGAGCCAACGCTTTCATGCTATACGCCGTCCCTAGTAATTAATACGAAGTAGTCTCGTCCCAGTCATCACCTACTAGTACAAGGACTAGTGTGACAAAGTACTAATAGATGGGAAATGGGAAGATTCTGGGAAGATTGCGAGATGATGTTTGCAACTTGGTTTGCAACTTCAACTTTCCATGGAAAGTGGTCCGATCCGTGCGAATGATGTGAGAAGAAGCTGCCTGCCGCTACTGTTCTATAACCACAGATATTGGTACAGACGTGCCCGGTCTAAGCCGAAGCGAGGCACGAGCGCAGGCGTAGAGCCTAGCATAGTCTTTGCGCGAACTTGGAACCAAGCGGCACGTGCTCATTCGGCATCGCCTTTTTCTGCTTAAGATCGTGGCGGCGTCGTGATGCATTGTAATATAAACAACGCGTTGTAATATATGGTACAGCATCATACTGTCACCTATTGATGTACCCTATATCATATCACGCTTATAACGGAGTTACGATGATATGTGAGATTTGCTGTAACGGAAAGTAACGTAGTACAACGGACCCCCCTTAGTGTTGTAGCGGTGTTGTAATGCATTCCATTTATCTACAGTAGTGGTCGCAAGGCTTCCGTGACGATGTTACGATGACAGAGCTTGAATGTCGTGGCGGGGTTGTATAGCCATTTCAACCCCTCAGCTTGGGAGTCGTGGCGTTGTTATAATCGGGTGCATTGTCTCCTAGTGTTAGTCGTTGCGTTGGTATATCTTAATACAACTATTGGCTGGGGTGGTTGTATAAAGATGTGGCACTCCGTGCATTTGGTCATAGTGTCATCATATTACAGAATGGCGACTCAGTGGGATCATCGTATTGTGACGCGACTGACATTGAGTATGGTTGGGTTGGCTTTGTAATACATTGTGGCGACAGTGAGGGTTGGTAGTATTACCGATGCAGTAAGATATGACACCTTGCAGTGGTAGTCACTTTTGTCGTCATGTCGCCGATGTAACAACACTTTGACTGTTTCGTAGCAAGATCACAACTGAAGGGGTGTAGTGTCGTGCCTACACTGCAGCAGCGTTATATGCGAGTAATATTGCCGTTGCAAACCAATAATGATCCCACATAATTCAGGTGTAACTTCATTATCAGAACAGTATGAGACATCGAGTTCAAAACAGCTTTTATGTTCAAGTTTAACAACGACATCTGAAGGTGATAGCTAAGACTGTGAAGGCTTGGCCATCACTGGTCATGTCGCCCCATTCATTTCCCCCCCAGTAGTTGTCTCGCCTGATGTCCCAGATGTTGTCGCCCGTGCCGCGGTCGCCGCCCGTGCCTCTGCCAGTCTGGCCAGTGTGGCTGCTTCAATGCGTTTTGCCTTCGCCCGTTCTCGCATCGTTGCCCCAACGCTGTCCTTCTTCACATTACCAGTGCTGTAAACAGTACGTGGGAATATATTCCTGAATTTATGAGTGCGAATAATCCGAAGAGAGCAGAAGGTGACTTACTCGTTCCACCACTGTGTGAGACTGCGAAGTTCATCACCCAACATGAGCGACTTGTGCTCAAGGAGTTCGCGGTAAAAATCTCGGTACGGGAATCCAATTCTATGTCTTCTGTTAACGCTCACCCCACCAGGACCAAAAGTTGGCTCATCAGAAAGTGCGAAACGGGTCTACGTACCAGTTAGAACAAACATCTGTGAGAATAGTGTACACTTACCACCGTAGCGACATACGCGACTGATTCATAAGTGACAAATTGTATGTCATGTAACGCCGCGTTGCCTCCACGTGTTGACTTATCGGCCTCCTTGGCCGAACTTGGAGATATAAAGACATGTTTATACGCCTATGAAATACTAGTATTAGTTTACTGAGGTCTGATTAAGAAAAGAACCAAACCATCACGAGCAAAGGCCCACGGAGGAACCCTCGGTACGGATCCTCGGAAGTGAATGCTCCATCCGGCCAGAGGAATGTGGGGAGATCAGTAGGGGTGAGCTCCTCGATACCGCGACGCAGTTTCTCACGGACCCTAAATTGACGGTGTAAATATCGCGTTATAACTACATATATCGACTCACATAGGATCGTCCCAATCAAAGCTCGCAGGGCATAAGAGCCTGCCGGTGGTTGGGTGATGGAAACCAAGGAGATGCCGTGACACGGGGTACACAGGATCCCAGGTAACGCCAGGCCATTGCCCGATTGCCCCGCGAATACCGTTCACATCCACCCGCCGGGCTCGTTTGCGTCCTACGTCAAGCTGAGGAAATAAAAATACGTGAATGGATTGGAGAAAATTACACTGACATACCAATTCGTTGAGCTGTTTGGTAAATTCGTGCCCGGCATTGTCACCAGCTCGTTCCAATAGCCTGGCCATGGCTGGTGAAACCTTGAGTAACAAGAGAAACTTCTGATATTGTTGGTTCTCACTAGTAATGGCGACTGGTTAGCATGCTTGACAGATATGAGAACGGACACATACAAGTCAGTGTGCATAAAATCTTCGTCTATGTCTGGGTTGCGTGACACACCCTGGTCCAGTATGCCATTGAACGTGTCCCACATTTCGACGCAGCGCCCGAGAATTTTGCCTTTCGACTGCCAATACCTTTTGCGAACAACGATTTGATCATCTTCTGGTTCAGACCTGTCGCCCTCAGAGCTGAGGAAAATGCCAAGATCAGTCCAATAAGGAATGGGATCTAGGTAGTACACACCTCAAAGATCTACCTCCGCCCTCACTGTCGCTTTCTTCAGGACCATCTCTCCTCCGCCGCTTCCTAGTGGGCGTATCTTCATCTTCATCATCATATGGAGGTGATTGAGAGAATTGAGGCTGAGGAATGGGACGACGGTGATGTTTACTTTTCTTTCGGCCTTGACTTGATGAACTAGGTTTGCGGGGCCGAGCTCGACGACCATTGAGAGACGGGTCTGGCACTGGTGGTCTCTGTGCACAGGCAGGGGTTGCATGAGTGAATGACGAACCAGACGACATGGGCATTGTGTGAACAGGCCCACAAGACATGTGTCACTTATATGTGGACCTCATGACATCGCTTAGTTGAGGGGGGACCCTAGAAAGTCAGGCCACATGGAAATGATATTGTGTGTGAATTTTCAACTTGACAACTGAGTTGGAGTGTCATGGCAATGTACGGCGTGAGCCTAGAGGTTATTGCTGTGTCACGCATCATCTCAGTCTACTATGACATTTGCCGAAATTCCATGTGCTACAGTTACGGTAAGCCCCCTTAAACTATCACCGCGCCTCTACAACAGTGACACACCCCAATGTAGTAGCTGAGTGTGCTAACATTTATCTTTCACAGGAATTATGGCCTCGTATTTTTACCGGGTCGTCCACTGGCTCTGGGTAGTGGGTGACCCGGGTCACTTTCAATGATCTCAGGCTTGAATCTGTATGATCTTCAAGTTAGTTATGCCGTAGGTGCTTGTCGGAGGTGAGTGCCCTCCATTCTTTCGCACAAGGACCCTCGATCACTAACCAGGACCGAGATCACTGACCACGATCTAGCTTCACAGGAATTTTGTTCCGGGCTGGCAGTCCTGGATTTCGGGTTCAAGTCGGCCGCCGTGTTTTTATGTGCGCGTGCTGAGTGACTTCACAGTCTAACAGTCTACTTGCCTTCTGTTGGGATGGCATAGGTTGCTCAGGTCGGGCTTACGGGTGAGCTCCTTCCTTTGTGGTCTTTTGATTCCAAGTCGTTGCTGAACTTTTGGGGGGGACACCACCGTATTCCATAGGTTAATATTTTAGCCGTTCCTCTTGTTGCTGTCGCTAATCCACATGTACCAACGCTGCCATTCCATTGCACTAATAAATTCTGTAACACCCCCCCCCCCTTATCGGCAGATTTCAAGTTGGATCGACACGACCAACTTTTCAACTTGCAACAACCTCCCCTCCCCCTCGTGTGACCGTTTCGCCACCTCGCTATCTTCCCCCAACCAAGGCAAGCTTATCACTATGCACGTACAAAGGCCCAGCATATCAGACAGTGGTCGACTCGGATGTCAAGCATGCGGCCAGCAATTCATACTTGAGGGTAGCCTCACCAAACATCTTAATAAACACTGCCCAGAAACTCGCCGACTCTCAAAACGACTCTGGAAAAATGGTGCCTCGAACATCAAGAGACTCAATACATCTTTCAAGAAGCCCTTGGCTCGGACGAACTCCCAAAAGCGGGTACGTGAAGAAGTTCAGCCGCATGACGACTACACAGGGCAGTTTGAGCAGTCTCTTAACACCGAGTCTGCAAATATTGACCATGGCTTTGAGATGGTATGTCACGGTATTGAGTTTTATTCAGTTGATGCATTTCGTCTACGATGTACAGAACAGCGGCAGTGCCGCGCCATCAGCACCGTTCCACCGTTCCAAGCGGGTCCGTTGGCCGACTTGGAAAGTCCGAGAGGGAGCCCCGGAAGAACCTACATCGCCTAGTGCAGACGGACAATCTTCTCCCTCTGAGGACGTTGGAATCAATACACCCGTTATCGAGACTGTCACCCAACTTACAGTACTCACTCCCGCTAATCAGTTTGGTATCGTACAAGAATACCAGCAGACTACAGCCGTATCAATCTTTGATGACTGGTGGAACACCCTTCTCGTGCCCCCCCCCCTACCCCTCCGACAGCGAAGAGGGAAGTCATGGACATTATCTACCCCTACCCCAACATCACGACATTTTTATTTAACCTTGCGTGGAGGCGGCTGAAGGGGGTTGTCTCCGCCTCAGGCCGTACTTCCATCGTCGATGTTGTCTGCGACAAACGCTTCAACAATGCGGACCTGGAAGGCACTAACTTCACGACAATAGAGCAGCAACTGTCTATGGACGTTCAGTCACCTTGGGGTGGCAACGGGTGGCGGCGCAACACGCTCATCATCGAGGTCCCCACTGGGAAAAAGCCCACACGTGCATCCCGACATGACGAAGCGAGTGCACGTGCACGCAGCCGTCGAAATGATGAAATGGATCCCGATGGGGAACCATTTCTCATATACAAAGTCCCAATTCATGATGTTCGCACTCGGTCTCTCGTACAAACGATGTTGGAAACTATTCAAGACAGTCACAATGCCTCGACACTTCACTGGTACGGCCGCAAAGAAGTTTGGCAACCACCATATGTAGACGCACCTCCAGAGCGAGTATGGGGAGAACTATACTCCTCAGATGCATTCTTGCGTGCTGAACGCAACCTCATTAATGCAAACGAAGACCCCTCTCATCCCTGTGTCCTAGCAGCATTCATGCTATGGTCCGACGCCACACATCTCGCTCAATTCGGGCAAGCAAAAGCTTGGCCAATTTACGCATACTTGGGAAATCAGTCAAAGTATACGCGCTGCAAGCCTACTACACACTCTGCTCAAGTTGTCGGTTATATTCCTCCGGTGAGTGATTGTCTTAATTTTAATATTATCTCTTATTCATTTATGCAGCTCCCTGACTCGTTTGCTGAGGAGGTACAAGCCCTCGGCGTCTCACCCTCACCAACACTCATCACTCATTGTCGCCGTGAACTTTTCCATGGTGTCTGGCGTCTTCTATTAGACGAGGAGTTTTGCAAAACTTACGAGCATGGGATTACTGTAACTTGTGGTGACGGGATAGTTCGCCGGGTTTTCCCTCGAATATTCACCTACTCAGCGGATTACCCAGAAAAGTACATGGCAATATCATATTGACTTTCTATGACATACTCACTGAATACAGAGTATTGATCGCCACAATCCGTGACATGGGTCGGTGTCCCTGTCCACGATGCACAATCCTGAAAGAGGACTTCAGTGCCCTCGGAACCACGATCGATGCCGAATCCCGTCGATCTCTCATTAGACACGACGACGACGAATTCCGTGCAACTGTGCAAAAAGCTCGTGACAACATCTATCGACGAGGTTATGCGCTTGGCAGTGAACCCGGTGTTGAGCGATTACTGAGAGAGCATTCCCTTGTCCCAACTTTGGTGAGGTTTCGAATCTATTCGGTGCATCTGTGAACTAATTTCTCCACCAGAATGCGTTTTCCCACTCGCTGAAGAGCTTCAATTTCGACATCTTCCTCACCCTCGTCGTCGATATCATGCACGAGTTTGAACTCGGCGTATGGAAGTCTTTACTCACACATCTAGTTAGGATCTTGCATTCACTCGGCGCGGATACTATCCAGGGATTCAATTACCGGTAAGTACTCATTTTCAAGTCATAGTGATGGCCCGCTCACTCATCCTATCTCAGCTTCCGGCAAATATCCTCTTTTGGCGCATCCACTATACGACGATTTACACACAATGTCGCAGATATGAAGAAACTTGCTGCGCGCGATTTCGAGGACATACTTCAGGTGAGTTTGGTTTGCATAGGTTTGACAGCGTTTGGCAGTACTCATTTGTTTCAGTGCTGCATACCCTGCTTCGAAGGTTTATTGCCGGCGCCTCATGACGACTCAGTTCAAAAACTGCTGTACCTTGCATCGTACTGGCACTCCCTCGCGAAGCTGCGGATTCACACTGAGACGACGCTCAAGGTCCTTGACCACGTCACAGTGCTATTTGCAAGAGCACTTCGCCACTTCAAAGAGACAACCTGCCCAAGATTCAACACTGTCGAGACCAACCGTGAGTACCAGGCAAGACGTCGGGCAGCAGAACAGAGGTCGTCCCGTGGCTCCCGCCAACCTGCCAACGTGGCTCTACCACATTCTACAGGTCAATCTTTCGTGACTACTGCCGGTGGCAAACGGCCAAAGACCTTCAATCTATTGACATCAAAGTTACACGCACTTGGCGACTACGTCGAAAATATCAAGATGTTTGGTACGACGGACTCGTACAGTACCCAGATCGTGAGTTTTGAAATCTCAGATTCATTTGACAACTTACAGATGACGTGCATACAAAAGGGCGAACTTGAGCATCGAAATATCAAGAGACTATATTTGAATACCAACAAGAAACAATATGTCGACCAAATGGTGAAGAGGGACATACTGGAAAAGGTACACGAGAGGATGAATGATGAAGTGGTTGCCACGACCACCGCAGATTTCGCAGACGGGCCCACCGGAAACCACCCTTGCAATCCTGACCCACCTGTTGGTGCCACCGGGCACTGGTGTCGGATTGCTCAGAATCAGTCACACAAAGTCTACCTCCCCCAATTTCTCAACGACTCTCAGAATATCTTGGATCCTGCCTTTAAGGTACGTACCAGCGCGCAGAGTGAGGATAGATTCAGACGCTAACTTGTCGCCGCACAGGACTTTTATAACAAACTCCTGACGCACCTCCTAGCCCGTCATCTGCATCAAGTTACGGTCAGCGATGAGCCCGAGTATACAATTGACGAACTTGCAAACGTGAAGATACAGCACAAGATGATGTTCTCACATGCAACTGCGACCTTGTACTACACGGCATACGACACTGCCCAAGACCACGATTATATTAACTGTCATAACCCCCAGTGCTTCGTCATGCTAAGGGCTTGCGACGATGCCGGGCATCCGTTCTGGTACGCGCGGGTCCTGGGGATATATCACACAAATGTATATTTTGGTCCAAGTTTTGATACTCGTCCAGAACGCGTGGAATTCTTCTTCGTACGTTGGTTTGGACGTGATCCTGACTGGCAGGGGGGGCCTGGAACCTGTAGACTAAACAGGATTGGCTGGGTCCCAGAAAGCGATCCCTCAGGCGCATTTGGTTTTCTAGATCCGGCACGCGTGATTCGAGCCTGCCACTTGATTCCAGCATTTTCATATGGAAAAACAACGAGTTTGCTCTCAGCATCCCAGGCGCGGGACTTTTCGACTGCGGATTGGGTCAATTACTATGTTTCAAGGTGTGTACTAGCAAATTTTCTTTGATATATGCGTTGCTAACTTACACGCTCAGATTTGTTGATAGAGACATGATGATGCGATACCTCGGATGGGGTATCGGTCATTGCAATCCACCCGACTTCGCTCATGAAGCAAACGCTCTCATTGCCTCAAGCCATGAAAGGGAGCTCGAGCGCTACGACTCGGACACCCCAGCCGACACAGCCATGGCCCCTGTTGACAATATCCAGCCTGACTTCGCAGAGGGGGGGGATATGGAAGGTGGAGGCAACAGCGGACGTTCGGACTTCGGAGACTCGGACTCGGAAACGGAGAGCATTAGCAGTGAGGTAGTCACGTACGGATACTAAATTCTCATCGTGCATTTCGTCATCATCCAAGTCTGACAGTGGGGTTTGGGTCCGTCACTTAAGTTACTAGCCTGAGGCCGCAGCCACGGTTGCCGCCGCTGCTAGTACCGCTCCAAAGATATTCATTGTGATAGGGATATAACGTTATGTGATCAGTAGCGTTGAGTCAACGCTACCTATGACGGATATCACAATGCGAATGTAACTTGTATGACGGAGACACGGTGCGTGCAGCGATCATGGCACGACTGCAACGTTGTTATTATTCCAACACAGAAATCGTGCCTAAGATACAGATGTTATGTTGCCGCCGTTACAGCACCCTGATCGAAGCAATCTGTCTTATACATTACAACGGCAATAGGATATCAGTGGCGGAACACAGCAGTCGCAACGCGATTGTAACGCGTTTTCAAAGGTTGCCTGGCTATCAAGATTGTCACGATCGCTGTAATCCGTCATGTCACGTAATAACTTCCACTTGAAAACGGCGATGCTCCTTTCTTCCGTGCCGCATCCAGTGATTCCAGTCCAAAGAACCGGAGCTCTTTTTTTCTCCCGCCTACCGCACCCTGATATCCGATAAAAAAGGGATCAATGATGATGACGCTCATCAGTTCGCTCCGGGTGTCCCGCCCACCGATCGCGACCTCGCCTAGGACATCAGAACCCGTCATTTTCGATCGAGAAGCACTTTGTGCTCCCGCCCATTCACTTTGCTTGCTTCATTTCGCCCTGTTGTCTCGTTATCTTCCCTTTTCTGCATCCCCAGCCTTTTCGTTTCGCAGTACAGCCCTCCGACGCGATCGTATCAACACTGACCGCGGGAATATACCCTCTCGTTTGCCGTGATGACTTGCCATACCGCGTGCCGACCCGTCGTCTCCTCCCCCTCGCTCGGCGTCGCTGCACGCCTTTTTCAGCTTAACGGCCTGCAAGGTAATGAGGCTCGAAGATAATTTATACGAGTAGTTTCATACGATACACTCCTGATACACCCGCGGGGATACTCAGATTCAAGTTTAGCGACTTGAAGTCTTGGCTTCTAGGTTGGATTCAGACTAACTTAGTGCTGGGCCTCTTATCACAATAATCACGAGAAATTTAAGGCAAGAAAATAATCCCTTGGATGATCGCTCACCGTTTTTCATGTTTTTTACTGTACTATAGGCAGAAGTCGTACAGTAAGTTACAAGAGATAATTTGATAATATTGTAACTAGAGTGTAACTAGGCTTGCCGGACGGACCTCGGACTCGGCCCGGAGCAAGAAATTATCGATATCGCACATCGCACCAGATCTCCGCGCACTTTGGGGGTGAACTTCCCCAAAAAAGTATCTATTGCTGTCATGGCTATGGCTCTCTCCAGGGTGCCAATGAGCAAGGAGTGCCAAATGAGATGACTAGGTGGCTTCTCGACCTTATATATAAGAATCTGTGATCTGTCGCATCTCGCAACCGACGAGATCCCTCCTTTCGTGCTTCCGATGCATTCCACACTCATTCTACTTTCTTATTTTCAAGTGACTGTCACAGTTTTCCTGGCCATCTTACCCGTGCGCATATACTGTTATCTCTAAATCCGCATACACCTGACTCAACTTGTTTACAGTCTACATCCGCGACCCTGTCCCCCTCTCGAACGTACCACTCTCCAAAGGAATTTAACTTCCGTGACGCTACCGTTCAACAGCGCGGTGAGCTTCCGTCAGGATGGTCATCATCTGGGTGTTACACGTGCGTTCCCACTATTTCTATGATATGACCAATTGCCTACGCATATTCACATCAGGACCAACTCCTCAGCACCCACGCTCACATCTGGAGGGTACACGGACTCGACAGGCATGACCGTCGAGTTCTGCGTTCAAATCTGCCACAACCTTGACCATATTTTTGCCGGTGTCGAGAACGGCACAGATTGCTGTAAGTGCACCGTCTCGACGTCCCCTACAGCTCCGGTTTTGTCGCTTTGTTATGTTAACCATTCGTGTTGGGTGCCACCAGATTGTGGAAATGTCTTGACTCACGGTGCAGCGCTGGCTGCAAACTCGGATTGCAGTACCAATTGCGTCGGCGATTCTAGTGAGAAATGTGGCGGCAGCAGTGGTTATCTTAACCTATATTGGAATGGCCAGCCGCCCCCACCTCAACCTACCCTTGTTTATTCCGTGTCCGATGCCAAATCGTGGGAAGTTGCAGGATGCTTCAAGTAAGCATTTATTTTTGTTCGGACGCAGAGTTGTGACAACTCGGAATGTGTGCATCCACAAATAGTGATTCGAATAACGCGAGGGCTCTATCTGTGCAAGTATCCGTCAGAGGCGGCCAATACAATAACACAGTCGATAATTGCATTGATGCATGCATCGATCGAAATTACCGTGCAGCAGGTGTGGAGTTCGCACAGGAATGCTGTACGCGCTTCACTTCGTATCGATGGACTTCCCTTCTCTGACCGCTCTTTCGCCCTTCAAGGGTGTGGAAATAGCATTGATAATGGTGCCATGGCAATGAGTATGAGTTATTGCCAATTGGCTTGCTCTGGGGATAGTACTGAGTATTGCGGTGGAGCCAACGCTTTCCTCCTGTACTACCTCGACGGTAATTAATACGTAGTAGTCTCGTCCGAATCATCTACTGCAAGAATTAGTGTTTGCGCCCGTGGTTCGTGTGCTATGGAAAGGGAAGATTTCGGGATGTTCGCAGTGGCAGTGCATGTCCTTTGACGGATGATATATGATATCCTACTAGTATATCTGCTGTATGCCGACCTTTGTTTTCGAATCTGAGTCAATCGAACGGCAAATAGCAGTAATAGTACTAACGACAGACGCACATGTACACTGATTTCTATATTTTTTAATTAGCTAAGAAATGGATAACATGACATAGTAACTACGCTACCTTATTGTTCAGACGAGGCTACAACTTGAACACTAGCATATCCAAGAGCGCAATTGCCCTTCGCAAGAGCACTCACGGAATTACACAACGCTCTGGTAAATCCCAATGGACAACGAGCTTGCCGGGCCAGCAAGGTAAAAGGTAACAAGGTCATGACGCTTGCAAGGTGACTAACGCGCTGGCCCGGGACTCGAGCGAACCTCGGAGAACAAGCCTCGCCTGATTGTATCACACCCCAAATCTCCGCGCACTTTGGTTGTTAACTTCCCAAAAATCGGACCGACAACCGCATGGGATGTGTTATAATCATGGTTCTCTCCGTGTCCTAATTTACCTTGGCAGTGGGCATCAGGTAGTGCCAAGCGAGACGACCAGATGACTTCTCGACCTTAAGAACCCGACGAATTCTCGCAAAAATTCGATCATCTCAATCCCTTCCTTCCCACACACAATGCAGTCGACACTCTTTCTACTTTCCTGTTTTCAAGTGGTCATCACCGTTTTCCTGGCTACCGTACCCGGCGTGCGCATATACTAATGGCCATAAATCCGCATACATCTGAGTCAACTTGTTTACAGTTTACATCCGCAACCCCGTCCCCCTCTCGAACGTCACACTCTCCAAAGGAGCTTCACTTCCGTGACATAGCCATTCAACAGCGCGATGTTCTTCCGGCAGGATGGTCCTTACTCGGGTGCTATGCGTAGGTTCCTCCCACTGTGTTCTTGTCATAAGGCCACTTGCCTACGCACATTCACATTAGGGACAACTCCCCAGCATCCATGCTCACATCTTCAAGCTACATGGACTCGTCCATGACGGTCAATGTCTGCGTTGTAACCTGCCAATTTTATGGCCATACTTACGCCGGTCTCGACAATGGCACAAATTGCTGTAAGTGCACCATCTCGTTGTCTACAGGGGCCTCCAGTTCTGTGACTTTGTTATTTCAATCACCCGTTTTTGATGCTGCCAGATTGTGGAAATGTCTTGAATCACGGTGCAGAGACGGCTTCAGACTCGGATTGCAGTACCAATTGCGCCGGCGATTCTGGTGAGAAATGTGGCGGCAATGGTTTTATTAGCCTTTATGGGAATGGCCAGCCTCCCCCACCTCAAACTACCTTTGTTTATAGCGTGCCCGATGCCGCAGAGTGGACACTCTTCGCATGTTTCAAGTGAGCATATACGTTTTTACGTTTTGTTACGAGAGAGTTGTGACTAATGTGTGCGTTCGCAAAAAGTGACTCGAGTAGCACGAGGGCTCTATCTACGCAAGTATCGGTCAAAGGTGGACCACTCAATAACACCGTCGATAATTGCATCGATACATGCATCTCTGGAGGCTACATTCTAGCAGGTTTGGAGTTTGCGGAGCAATGTTGTACGTGTTTCTCTTATTCAAAGTCATCGATGGGCTTCACTACTCTAACCAAAATTTGCTCTTCAAGGGTGTGGAAATACCCTCGGTAATGGTTCCCAGCCAATAGATTTGAATAACTGCACATTGGTTTGCCCTGGAGATGGTTCTGCGTATTGTGGTGGGGCAGATGCTTTCCTCCTGTACTACTTCGTCACTGATTAATACGTAGTAGTCTCATCTGAGTCATTGTCTATAAGAAATACAGTAGTGTTTGCGCCCATGGTTCGTGTGAAAAGTGGATGGGAAATGGGAAGTTTGCATGCCAAGTGTCCGCTTCGTGGGAAAGATGTGAAAAGGACTCGGCACATGCCAATGCTAAGTTAACCTACTGTTGAGAGGTAATTTCATACCATACTGTACATCCGCAGGGATGCTCGGATCCGGCAACTTTTAAGTTAGCATGTTCAGACTCAGACTAGACTACTTTGATCACTGGCAGAGTCCATCACAACAATCATGAGCGACTTAAGGCAAGGAAATAGAAATTGCTTGAATAATTGCTCACCTTATTTAAAACTCTTTCACTAAGCATAAGAGATAATAACTACTATAATTGTTACATGGGCAGGAAAGTGGAGTCTGCTTAGAGTCAACTGAGGGTCGATTAATGCCGAATATATTGACCACTAAGTTAAGTTGATTGTTATAACAAATTATATTGAGACAATGGAATAGTTTATGTGTCCAATAATATTAAATAAAAACAATCAAACAATTAGACATTAGTGCCTGGTCTATGCCAAAGTGAGGATGAGCATAGGTGTAGAGTAGACTTGTGACCAGTCATCGAATGAGAGGATTTTTGAGGGGCATCACATAGCAACTGGAGGATCCTCAATTCTCCGACTGGTTCAGCTGGGCTTGAACCAGGGGGGTGGCACCTATAATCTGTGGCTGACAAGGGAATGTTCCATGGAACTTTTGTGTGCAGAGGTATACTACCGAATAAAGTAATTGAAATTGTGATCATTGCCTGATTATCTGTATCTGAGATAATCCAACTTATCGCTTCAACATGGACTGCCTTGCTATACCTTGTCTCAATGCTCAAGATGTCTACAACTGCCCCCACTGTTCTGAGCCTCAGCGAACACCTTAATTTTATCTGGACTTGTTCTTATGACTCCTTTGATCAACTGGTCTCAAGTCTTTAGCTCTATGCACGTCTGCCCATGTCCTTCTTAGACACACTTGATGAAGATGATCAGACTATTTGCTACTGGGTGGCACTCATCTGCTACAGTGTCACTGGCTCCACTCAGGTTCCTCGTGAGATGCAACTCAGAGCTGTTCTGGCTAACCAATGTGCGAGGGATTGTCTTGTTTCTGCTGGGACTGGGAGTGGCAAGACACTGCCCATTGTGCTAAGCGTTCTTCTAGATGACCTGGACAAGAATCTCGTTACACTGACTCTTTCACCCTTGAAACAGCTCCAAGTGACTCAAGAGTCCAATGTCGACACATGACATGGCATCCTGACAGTAGTTATCAACGAGGATATGCCTAGAGATGATGTGTGGTGGACTGTGTGTGCGCTGTCTTGTCCGGTCTGATCAACTTCACAAAAATTCATAGGAAAATGTGTGGAACAACAAAAATAAAACTCTTGGCCATGCTTGATTGCTCATCATTATGGTGGAACAACTTTTCAAGTCTTGCAAAGGCCATTTTCCACGATTGGGTCTCCTCCTTCGCAATCTCCAGTATCAGAAGCACATTGTGCATGTTGTCATTGACAAAGCCCATAACATCCATACAGCTGGTCTATCACACCACAGCCTCGATGCATTTCATCCAGCATGGGGTCATGTAGATGAACTGAAGGTCATCCTTCCTTGGAGCATGCACTGGATTCTGCTGTCTGCCACATTTCCACCACATATACATGCAACCATCAAGAAGAAACTACTGCACCCAGGGTACAATTCCATCCATGTTACATCAAACCGACTGAATACTGTCTATGCTAAATGTGAGGTTGTAAACAGCATTGAGGATGTTCAGAACTATGAATGTTTCCTTGTATGCCCCTTCTCTGTTGAGTCTCAGCCTCGGGTTCTCATCTTTGTAGATAAAAAGGAACTTGCATGCCAAATCGCGGCACATTTGGATTCTTGCCTTCCCAGCAAACACCAAGACAAGGGCATAGTGAGGCATTACCACAGCAAGATGTCTCAGCAGTATCTACAACTCACACACAATGCCTTTACAGAGCTGACTGGTGATTGTCATGTTCTGGTGGCAACTTCTGGTCAATCTGTGGTATGTTCCCACTATTGTCATCCCATGCCAGAACCATGCCTAGGCTGATATATGCCAGGGTGTTGACTTCCCAGATGTCAAGATCGTCTGCATGGCTGGGCTACCTGAATCCATTGTTGATATACTGCAGCATGGTGGGCATGCCCTTCGAAACTCAAATTTAGATGCTCTCTTTGTTGTCTTCTACAAACCTTGGGTGCACAATATCTCACTGGATGAGTACAATGAACGTGACTCGGGTGGTCCTGACTGGCCCAGGTGCCAACTGAAGCCAAGCTCAAAATGGCGTGAACGTGCACCGTTCTCTTGTCTGAAGCTGGTTAAAAGTGCAACATGTCTTTGTGCCAAGTTCGCCTTGTATCTGAATGACACTTCGCAGCTTGGTATCATCATCTCTCTCAATGCGATGGATCACAACCCATTTCTTGTATCTACTAGCTCTCTCACACACAACACCTTTCTGCTGTACCACTGAGGGCTGTGACAGTGGCCGCTTCAAACTGCAAGATCTTCTGCCTGGGATGCTTGCTGTTGCCCCTCTGCCAGCCTCTACTATGGAGAAGACAAAGCGAGTGCATAACACTTATCGGCCTACTCAAGAGCGGCCTTTTCTGGAGTGCTGCCTTGATGAGTGGGTTAGGCAGGCATATCTGGCAGATCCATTCTGCTCCGTCTGTCTGCTCGACCTCATACTCTTGCATTCGCAGAGAGTGACCCTGGTACACACTGATCCAGAGAAATTCAAGAGTGCACAGGATATAACTACGCTGTTGGATGAGACTGCGGATTGGGATGCCAAGTGGTCTGCAAAGGTTTTTGAGGTAATCACAAAGTTCGATACCAATTATGCATGTATTTCAGAGGAGTCTTTGACACGTAGAAAGTGTAAACAAAAGTGATATTGTATCAAAATAAAACTTAATCCTCATGAAGTGCTGACAGCTCTCCAGTCTCTGCATTGTCTGTGTCTGCGCCTTCTACCACTTGACATGGAGCAATATCATCAATCTCGAGCTGAGTGGGACTGCCTTGTCTCATATCAGTGAGCTTCTTGTTGAATGTGGCCAACAACGACGACTGTAATTTCCAAAAGCCAACAGTGTAGATGTCAGCTACTGGTTGTGTATTTTGAGTCAGTGTCCCGGTTGGGTATTATTCTCTGAAGCTCGAATTTGGATGCTTTGTAATGCCTTGTGTGGCCAAGCCTGACTTAGGCTTCTATATGTGATGGTGGTAAACAACATGACTTCACCGGAGATGTGTCAACACTCGTAGGTGTGACTTGTGATTGAGGACACCAGTACGTGCCTTCCTAAGGGGTTCTTGACTTCGGCTAGTCGATACAAGAAGTAGAGGAGAACCGGACTAGATTTGAGAGAGTTACAAAAGCATCAAGCTGTCGACCACATCAGTCGACAGCTCCCTTATAACAGAACTTGGCTGCAAGTGTAACATTTGGGCTGGTAAGCGGGATGACGAGTCGCTCCCGAATACTTACCGATCAAGTGGCTGGACTTACCAATGTACTACTATCCTATTACACCTTGTGCACGTGTTACACCTTGTGCACACATTTGAAGATTCGAAGATTTTAGTACTTTCTCCGTAGCTATTCTTCTCAAATAAAAAACAGTAAATAGTGTAGGTTCTATGGGTATGAGATCATATATAAAAATGGAAATCGGTCTGAATCAACGACTACAAAAAAATCAGAATTCCGATGTATTGGTCTTACACAGGCATCCTCACCCCCAGACCCCGATAACCACAGTACTTCCACACAAATGTTTTTATCAGATTCTATAGAGTGGTTGTAAATTACTATGTATCTCAATTTTGGAGTCAGTATTCTACAGCGATCGAGCTGCAGAACTAAAACTCACCAACAGTGACCTTGAGCGTGACTGATTTCATGTTCCTCTTTCGGTCATGGCCGGCATCTCGGCACAGCATGATGCTTTCCGTGTGTTTTGACTTCGACATGTGCAGACGTCACCACAAATGCCGAAATGCCAACGCTTAATCAGCGTGACAAAAGCGTGACAAAAGCGTGCAAGAGGTGATACAATTTTGAATGTCGACTGCCTTTCGAAAGACCACGGAAGCCAGGGAAATAAAAATACTATGACATCTGATGTATATTTTTCTGTTACTATGTACAATTTGAAGTAGCTACGTTGAGTTGTTGAAGATACAAAAAAAGATTATCGATTTCCGAGCACAAGGTGTAATAGGATAGTATACGATGACTGATGCTCTTAGTGAGCGGCTGATTAAGTGCTTAGTAGTGATACTAGTATTATGCGTCGTTACTGTTATGAGTAGACACTTGTATATGGTTATAAGGAAGCTGTCGACTGATGTGGTTGGCAGCTTGGATTTCTTGTTATTCTCTCGACTTCTCAATCAGATGGTCTTCCCTCGTTCTCTCTAGTCTGCAACTAAGGCCTTGTGCCTCATTAGGAAGACCACGCTAATACAAGCACACCGGTGCTTGTATTCCAAACACAGCAAGACTCCGCCTTTGAGCGTTGAGACGATTACTCAGCCTTCGTGCTTGAGGATAGTTAGTTGCTAAGTCACTGCGTTCACCTTACGCTGCCTACATCAGGCTTACATGCTGCTCACATGTTACATTAAATCCAAGCTCCATTACATCAAACGCCATGGTGACCATTAATACCAAAGATGGTTGGGACTTTCAACCATACCGAATTGAATCAAGAGAATGAGACGCCCCTGTCCGCTACATCGTAGGATGAGTTAGGTGGCGACACGTACCAGACACAAGGAGGTCCGACAAAAACAACACAGGATACTACGCAGAAGCATCCACTGCGCAAAGGTACCACCCAGTAGTTTTTAACCGGGAACGCTGTTGCTGGGTCGAGCTCAGGTGGAGCAACACCAACAACTACTTTGAAGCAACGCGGCCAGCAGCCGACGATCTACACATCAACATCCCACTGACAGACGCACGACCCATTGACCAACAAGGGTTAATTGACGGACAAGAAGATCTGAACCTTGACACCGCCCCACCTCAAACTGAACTCCAAATACGATCGCACACCCTGGCGGCCACTAGCGACTCTAGTGAGCGACCTCCAACCCAGTTGGACCTGCAAGAAGAACCAGAGAACATCGCGGTACATTCACCAGAAGTAGATGCACTTGCTGCACAAACAGCTGAGTTACATATTCCCGAACCAATCAGGGGAATACCATACAGTTACATGATGACTCAGACAGAAGTATCACCACCCCGGCTTGTCATAAACGAGCAGACTGGCCATGTTCAAACAATACAACCAGAAGACATGCAAGCCGTAAATCGAGCCATGGGGCCAGACATCCCCGACGCACCAAGCAGCCAAGACGAAGATCGGTTTTACAAATTCAGAATCGACCGACACAGGGTACCATCACCCAATAACAGACCATTCCCACCAATAGGAGGAGGACCGCCTCGAGGAGGAGGAGGACCACCTGGAGGAGGAGGACCGCCTCCTGGTGGATGGCTGCAAGGAGGAGGAAGAGGAGGACCACCTCCCGGAGGACCAGCAATAGCCCCCAACGTACCCCAAGGTGGAAACGACAAGTTTATCGGCAATCCACCACCAACATTCACAGGAGCAAGATCTCAAGCCGAGGCTTTCATCCTCCAATGGGAGGTATATGCAGGAGTCAATGCCAATCACTTGGCAATGAGGAACAAGTACCAGAAAGCTATGTTGTTCCTCACATACATACAGGGAAACACGGTTAACCAATGGGTAATGTCCGCAAGCTGATGGCTTGTCAACGAAGTAGCCACGGGAACAAACCAATTCGACAACAGGCTATGGGAAAACCTACTCCAAGCCTTTCAAAGACAATTTGGCAATGTTCTTAGCAAGGAACAAGCCCAAGCCCAGCTCAACGCTGGCATACACATGAAGGATGGCAAAATCGACGACTATATTGTGCAGTTTGAACAATTATTCCGACACGCAGGGTACAATATCAATGCCGAACAAACCCTCAAGTACCTCACAAGGGGACTACTGTGGGCCCTGTACGAAACCATGTATCAACATGACGACCCCCGGAACTATGAGGAATGGAGGGAATCTGCCTTGAAAAGGCAACAAAAATGGATTCACATGCAAACGGTTCGAGGAAACCTGGATGCCTTTAAACCAGGACGAGCTCCTAGTGGAGCATTAGCTAAGTTACTTGCACCCCTCCACAACGATGACCAAATGGACACATCAGCAGATTGAGTATGAGGACGCTTAGCTGGAGCAGAGGACGTACTCCACAACTACAAACAAGATGACAACCCATCACATCTGCCATACCAACCGCGAGAAGGATTCCATCAATGACGAAGGGAATTCAAATGCGACTATAGCCAAGTGCAGTGTTACAACTGCCAGAAGATGGGCCACATCAGTCGCGACTGCAGACAACCTTGACAGCGTCGTGAGGTACAAACACGAGCCACAGAAACCGTGCCCACTAAGGAAGAAAAGGCAGTGGAATGGCTACAAGGGGTCGCTAGCGATGACAAGGAAGTAAAGGACCTGGTCCTACAACAGTTGATGGGACAGGATTTTGGAAGCGCCTGAACCCGGCGGCCTGGGTAAGGGCAATACGTTGTAACTCTGTGTACATTATGCGCTACCGTTCTATGCAAGTACCAGTATCAATCCACGCAAGTTATAACATGGCCGATATCAAAGTGTTGGTGGACTCAGGAGCCACTGACAACTTCATACACCCCAACTTCGTCAAAAGAATGGGGCTGGGGCAACGGGCACTAGATAAGCCCAAAAATATCTATAACATCGACGATACCACTAATAAAGCGGGGCAGATCACACACTACCTCACGCTTAACGTGGAGACAGGAGGAACCACAAGGGAAATGCGTTTCCTTATCACCGACATCGGCAAGGAAGATGTACTACTGGGATATCCATGGCTCGCCACCTATGAACCCCGATTCAGCTGGCGCCATGCCACTATAGATGAGAAGCAACTCCCTATAGTACTACGTTCCGTTAACCCAAACGACAGGAGAGCAGTATTGGCAAAACTGCTAACAGAAGAACAAGAAGACACAAAGGTGTCACGAACGTTCACAATGGAGACAAAGGAACAAATTGTGACACAACTAGAGGAGCAAGTATACGGACGACGATCGGCAGTGGAACTAGCGATCGACGCCAAACAATACACAGAAATGGTAAAAGTACCACAAGAATACCAACGCTTTGCGAAGGTATTCAGTGAAGAAGAATCAAAATGATTCCCACCAAAAAGAAGTTGTGACCATGCAATCGACTTCAAAAAAGGAGTACCTGATGTAATAGACTGCAAGGTATATCCAATGACAAGAGTAGAAGATGCGGCGTTAGACGACTTCATTGATGAACAAGTAGAAAAAGGTTACATACGTCCCTCAAAATCCCCGTACGCATCATCATTCTTTTTTATCAAAAAGAAGGATGGAAAGCTACGACCAGTACAGGACTACCGAAGAATCAATGAATGGACAATACACAACCAGTATCCGCTCCCCCTCATTGACGACCTGATCAGGGACCTTGGAGGAGCTCAAATATTTAGCAAACTGGATGTCCAACAGGGGTACAACAACATACGAATCAAAGAAGGGGACGAACACAAAGCCGCGTTCAAAACACGCCATGGCCTCTTCGAACCAACCGTCATGTACTTTGGATTGTGCAACTCACTGGCCACATTCCAAAGTTTTATGAATGAAATCTACTGCCCAGTCATAGCAAAACACGAAGTCAATGGGACCATGATCAGGGTCTACATGGACGATATTGCAATAGCAACTAAACGACAACCCCAAGCACTCAAACGACACCAAGATGCAGTTTGCGACGTATTGGCCATTGCACAAAAACATGATCTCTTCTTCAAACTGGAGAAATGTGTTTTCAATGTGTCCAGTATTGATTACCTGGGGGTAATCCTTGAAGAGGGGGTAACACGCATGGACCCCATCAAAATTTCAGGCGTTCGCAACTGGCAATCTCCATCATCAGTAAAGGATGTACGATCATTTCTCAGTTTCTGCAATTTTTATTGGCAGTTTATCAGAGGCTTCGCTACCATTGCCAAACCCCTAAACAAACTAACACGTAAAGATGAACCTTGGCAATGGGGGACGAGACAACAAACAGTGTTTAACACGCTCAAACAACCAATCATCACAGAACCAATCCTTGCACACGCTGATCAAACGCAACAATTTGACCTAGAAGTGGACACGTCAGGATTTGCAGTTGGGGCGGTACTGCTACAAAAGAAATGGGACAGCAAGCGACATCCCGTAGGGTATTATTTGGCGACACTCAACACGGCCAAACAAAATTACGACATCTACAACCTCGAATTGTTAGCCATCGTGAAGGCACTGAGAAATTGGAGACACTTGTTGGCTGGATCACCACACAAAGTATGCATATTCTCTGATCATCTTAACCTCCGATACTGGCAAGATCCCCAGAAGATCAGTTGAAGGATCGCCAGGGAGGTCTTGGAACTGGCTGAATACAACTTCGAGATACACCACATCAAAGGAAACACCAATGGGAGAGCCGATGCTCTCTCTCGACTCCCTAACTACGACCAGGGAGAGAGAGATAACGAAAATGTCACGGTCTTGCCCAACAAATTATTCGTATGAACCACTACCACTAACCCACAACAAGAAGAGCAAAAGATACACAAATGGGCTGACCCCCACAAGTTGACCAAGGTCGATGGACTTTGGTGGTACCAGGGACAGCGACTAGTGATCACAGGAACAACAGAGGACATCAGAGAAGTAATTTCCACGCATCATGACCCCCCTATTCATGGTCATCCAGGAATAAGTTGAACGACTCAATTAGTGGAACGTCACTACTGGTGGCCCACGATGAAACATGATATCATGGAGTATGTTAGGGGATGTGCTGAGTGCCAAAGATGCAAGGTCAACACCCACATGCAAAAGGCACCACTACAACCAATATACCCAAAACCAGAAGCAATGCCATTTGAAGTAATAGCAATGGACTTTATCACTAAACTCCCAGTGTCACAAGGGTATGACTCAATACTCACAGTCACTGACCATGACTGTTCGAAGGCGTCAATATTCATACCATGCAAGGAGGAGATATCAGGAGAGGAGACAGCAGTCTTATACGCCAAACATGTGGTCACGTGGTTTGGACTACCATCAAAAATTATCTGTGACTGAGACCCCCGATTCACATCAAAGTTCACAAGGGAACTATGCCGAATCCTGGGGATACAACAGAATATTTCAACTGCCTATCATCCACGAACAGATGGACAGTCAGAGTGCACCAATCAATGGCTGGAACAATATCTCAGGTTCTGGGTCAACGAGAGGCAGGACAATTGGGTCGATCACCTGGCATTGGCAGAATTCGCACACAATAACTGGATTAACGAATCCACACACGAATCGCTGTTCAGGTTACTAATGGGATATCACCCACGCACCAATTGGACGGACAAGACATCACCAATCCCGCGAGTCGTGGCCAGACTGGAACAATTGAAGGAGATAAGACAACAAGCACAAGAACAAATGCAGAGGGCGCAACAATCATGGGTTAAACACCGTGATACACCCAGGTACCAAGTAGGGGACAAGGTTTGGCTCAAGGGACGCCACTTGAGGACCAACCAGCCAACTACAAAACTTGTGCCCAGGAGACATGGTCCGTTTATGGTTGTCCAGGTGATGTCTCCTGTCAATTATTGACTTGAACTTCCCACGCAGTGGAGCATCCATGATGTCTTCCACACAGATCTCCTTATGCCTTACAAAGAGACAATGACTCATGGCATAAACTACCAATGCCTGCCACCAGAACTGGTAGATAACGTGGAAGAATACAAGGTCGAAAAAGTATTAGACTTGAGAAGATGGGGACGAGGGCGCAAACTTCAATACCTAATCAAGTGGAAGGGATACACCAACTTGGACAATCAGTGGGTCCCGTGGGACGACGTACATGCAGACAAAGAGATAAGGAAGTTCAAACAGTCTAACTCGCAAGCTGAAATTCACATAAAGGCAGCATCGACAGGACGACCTATATCCGCAGTTCCCACTACAATGTCCCATGTCCCTCTCATCACTATCACCATTGACGACATCCCCAATGTCAACACCCTCACCACCTACGACAACAACAACAACGTGGACGATCCCTACTGCTCAGCAGTCGAACACGTCAGAGCAACAGCAGAATGAGACCAACATGAGCGAGACCTGGCTGAGGCTTGCCGGCGATTCCCAACACCCACAAGCGGAAGAGTGGAGGACGATGAGGAAGGACTACCAGTTACTGAAGAAGGTAATGGAGTCCTGGAGGCAGGATGAGGTAGTGAGGATGATGGCGATGGAGAGATGGATGAGGATACAGCGGCTGTTGAAGAGAGCCTCCCCCAGTCCTCCACTGCTCACACCTCCACCACAGCTGTCGACCAATACACCAGCGAAGATGAAGACAATGCCAGTGACGAGTCGTACCACGTCGCCTGTGTCGTGTGTACCCAGTGTGACAACCCCCCCAACTATTGTCACTGTGCACCACTACAAGTTCCTCCGTGCATCATCGACGTTACCGAAGAAACCGATGATGACGCGGACCGACCACTACCAGTTGCTGTGGTCTATGGACCAATGGCGGAGGTCGGATATGAAGTGCGAGGACTACCACTGTACAGGGAGGCACGAGACCCTTCACCATTCGTTGCACACTGAGCGCATGCGGCAAGGCGTGCTCTCCGTACCCTATCGCCTACCCCCGATGGATTAATCCTCAACAACGGGATGAATTGGGTACCTATGGTCATCGAACACGATGGACGAAGATTCCCCGCCAAATACGTGCGGGTCAAGATGTTAGACAACCCGGAGGTGTATGGAACGATGGGGAGATATGCGCCCATTTACAGGGCCGACATTCATGCAGAGCCATGCCGGGATATGGGACCAGCAGCTGAGTACACCAGAGAGGAGCTGCAGTACTTCCGCACTGACTTTCGAGGAAAGCGACAGGTAGACGAAGCCCTCACTCGATTGGGGGATATCACCCTCCAAGCCGAGGTGAGACGCTACCGTGCGTCCTCGGAAGTCGTCAAGGAGCTCGAAGTGGCGATCAAGAGGCTGGAGGACGACATATTTGTCCACGTCGATCAAGCGCGACACTCAGCGGCGTGCTTAGGAAGGGCACATGCACTCAGACAGGTATGAGATGAACATGAGATGGATGTCGGACTAACTACAGTGACCAATTGGGTCGTGGAGCGTGGGCGCTTACCCTTGTGAAGGGGGTGATGTAATGTTTGGGCTGGTAAGCGGGATGACTAGTCGCTCCCGAATACTTACCGATCAAGTGGCTGGACTTACCAATGTACTATACGATGACTGATGCTCTTAGTGAGCGGCTGATTAAGTGCTTAGTAGTGATACTAGTATTATGCGTCGTTACTGTTACAAGTAGACACTTGTATATGGTTATAAGGAAGCTGTCGACTGATGTGGTTGGCAGCTTGGATTTCTTGTTATTCTCTCGACTTCTCAATCAGATGGTCTTCCCTCATTCTCTCTAGTCTGCAACTAAGGCCTTGTGCCTCATTAGGAAGACCACACTAATACAAGCACACCGATGCTTGTATTCCAAACACAGCAAGACTCCGCCTTTGAGCGTTGAGACGATTACTCAGCCTTCGTGCTTGAGGATAGTTAGTTGCTAAGTCACTGCGTTCACCTTATGCTGCCTACATCAGGCTTACGTGCTGCTCGCACGTTACATGCGAGCCTTTGTCAGCTACGCCGCCACTACTACCAATGCTTAGTACTCCTACACTAATACCCTGAGTAATTGTACATTTGTTATGAGTAACCTGGTAAGTTTGCCTTGGTAAGCCTTAGGAGCAACTTGTCATCCTGCTTACCCCCCATCTTAGTAACAGTTCGTTACATCACCCCCTTCACAAGGGTGAGCGCCCACGCTCGACTACCCAGTTAGTCACAGTAGTAAGTCCGACGTCCGTCTCAGGCTCGTCCCATACCCTCTTGAGAGCGTGAGCCCTGCCTAATCTCGCCACTGAGTGTCGTGAATGGTCGACATGGATGAATATGTCATCCTCTAGTTTCTTGATGGCGGCTTCCAGCTCACCAATGACCTCCTGGGATGCACGGTAGCATCTCACTTCAGCTTGCAGGGAAATATCCCCTAGCTGAGCGAGGGCTTCATCTACCTGTCGCTTTCCCCGGAAGTCAGCGTGGAAGTACTGCAGTTCTTCACGACTGTACTCAGCTGCGGGTCTCATGTCTTGGCATGGTTCGGCATGGATATCCCCCCGATAGATTGGCAACCACTTCCTCATTGTCCCGAAGACTTCGGGGTTATTGAGCATTCTGATGTGCACGTACTTGGCTGGGAAGCGTTGACCCTCATGCTCAATCACCATCGGGACCCAGTTCGCCCCGTTGTTGAGGACAAATCTGTTGGGGGTAGGCAATACGGGACGGATAGGGCGCCTTGCCACATGCGTTCGGCACATAGTGACTGGTGACGGGTCGTGTGGCTCACGATAGGGTGGTAACCCTCGTGCCTCGTATCCTGCGTCCGCCATGGGGCTGTAGATGACGCGATGGGGGGCAGTCGCAATATGCGGTCTCCGGTTTCTTCGGTAATGTCAGCGTCTTCCATGGTTTGAGGGGGCACACACTCAGGGGCGCAGTGGCAGTAGTTTGGTGGGTTGTTGCATCGAGTGCACACGACTCACGCCATGTGATAGGACTTGTCGGATGAGTCGTCACTGTCATAGCAGTCAATGGCGGTAGTCGATGTGAAAGCGGTGGAGGGCTGGAGGACACTTGCCTCATCAGCAACCGTATTCTTGTCCATCTCTCCTTCGCCATCTTCGTCACTATCTGATCCAGCCTCCAAGCTTCCATCACCTGCTTCAACAACTGGTAGTCCTCCCTCATTGTCCTCCACTCGGCCGCTTGCAGGTGTTGGGAATCTCCTGCGAGCCTTGGCCAAGTCTTGTTCTTGTTGTTCTCGCTCGGCTCAGTCTTGTTCTGCAACTGCTCGGACGTGTTCGACGGTGGAGCAGAAGGGGTCATCCACATTGTTGGTGGAGTCATAGGTGGTGAGGGTGTTGATGTAGGGAATGTTGTCAAGGTTGATAATGGTGAGAGGGACATGAGACATGTTAGTGAGGAGTGGAGAGGATAGAGATGTTGGTCGTTCTGTTGAGGCTGCTTTTATGTGAATTTCAGCCTTCGGGTGAGAGCGCTTGAACTTCCTTATCTCTTCTTCTGCATGAACATTGTCCCATGGGACCCACTGGTTCTCCAAGTCGGCGTATCCTTTCCACTTGATTAGGTACTGGAGTTTGTGTCCTTGTCCATGTCTTCTTGAGTCTAGTACCTTTTCGACCTCATATTCTTCCACACTGTCAACCAGGTTGGGTAATGGGCGCATGTAGTTTACGCCATGCATGCGTGTTTCTTTGTAAGGTGTGAGCAAGTCTGTGTGAAACACGTCATGGATTTTCCACTGCAGAGGTAACTTGAGCCGATAATTCACAGGGGACATCACCTGAACAACTTCAAATGGTCCCTGCCTTCTTGGCGCCAATTTTGCTGTAGGCTGATTGGTTCGTAGGTTGTGCCCATCAAGCCACACCTGATCTCCAGTGGCGTACTTGGGTGTATCCTTGTGCTTGATCCATAAGCCTTGCACCTTCTTCATGTTCTCCTGTGCGCTCTGTCGAGCTTCTGCAAGTTGATCCAAGCGATTATTTACACTTGGCAGATTGGCTGGACCTGGCACCCATTTATCTCTGGGGTGATACCCCATGAGCGTAAAGAACGGGGTTTGTTTAGTGGTGCTACTCATCATGTTATTGTGAGTGAATTCAGCCAGTGGTAGTTGTGAGGCCCAATTGTCTTGTCACTTGTTGGCCCATAGCCATAAGTATTGTTCCAACCATTGGTTGGTGCGCTCTGATTGTCCATCGGTTCTGGGGTGGTAGGCCGTTGATATATTTTGTTGGATTTGAAGGATACGGCATAGTTCTCTCATGAACTTTGCCGCAAATTGAAGGTCTCGATTGCAAATGATCTTGCTCAGTAATCCGAATCGTGGTAGTGCTGTTTTGGTGTATAGCATTGCGGTTTCTTCTCCCGATATAGCCTCTTGACATGGATAAATATTGAGGCTTTGGAACAATCATGGTCTGTGATCGTGAGTATCGAGTCATATCCATCTGACAGGGGTAATTTAGTGATGAAATCGACCGCTATTACTTCGAAGGGAGTAGTGTTTGCTTTGGGAAATATTGGGGTTAGTGGAGCTCGAGTGGGTCGCGTATTGACTTTGTGTCACTGGCACTCTGCACACCCCTGTACGTACTTGGTGACATCTTGTTTCATCGTGGGCCACCGGTAGTATTGGGTGAGCATCTCATAGGTTTTGGCTATCCCTGGATGCCCTGCAGTCAGTACGTCATGATGTTGTTGGATGACTTCCCTCAGGTCTTCGTATTTATGACTGGTGATTACCGTCCTGCCATTCTTGAACCATACCCCATTGTGTTTCTTTAACTTGTGGGGGCTAATCCATGAGTTAAGTTTTGTCTCGTCTTGTACAACTTGTAAGGGTACAAGCTCTGTTGCCATCCATATGAAGAGTTGGTTAGGTAGGACGGTCACTTGATTGTTGTCCTTCTCTCCTGTGTCATAGTCTGGTCTTCAAGACAGCATGTCAGCGTGTCCATTGGCTTTGCCTTTGAGGTGGTGTATTTCGATGTCGTATTCCTCTAGCTCCAATACTTCTCTTGCCACTCTTTGACTGATCTTCTGTGGGTCTCGCCAGTATTGCAAGTTCATGTGATCAGAGAATATTCTGACCTTGTGTGGTGACCCCACCAGTAAATATCTCCAGTTTCGTAGTGCTTTTACGATGGCCAACAATTCGAGGTTGTAGATATCGTAATTGTGTTCTGCCTTGTTGAGTGTGGCAGAATAGAATGCTACTGGACGTCTCTTGCCATCGGTCCCTTTTTGCATCAGCACAGCCCCTACTGCAAATCCTGACGTGTTGACTTCAAGATCGTACTGGGCCTGTGGGTTTGGATGGGCTTGTACTGGATCAGTATTAATCCTTTGTTTGAGTGTGTCAAAGGCTTGTTGGTGGGCTGATCCCCACGACCATTCAACATTTTTTCGTGTGAGTTCATTCATGGGGCGTGCAATGTTGGTGAAACCTCGAATAAAAGGCTGGTAAAAGTTGCAGAAACCCAAAAAACTGCATACATCTTTGACTTTTGTGGGTATAGGCCAGTTATGGACTCCTGCTACTTTTACTGGGTCCATGCATGTCATCCCCCTTTCAAGGATTACCCCCAGGTAATCAATGGATGGGACGTGAAAAGCGCATTTGTCCAGCTTGAAATAGAGGTCATGTGCAGCTGCGACCGCTAGGACCGCCGAAACAGCAGTGGTGTGGGCGTCGTGCGTGCGCTGCGTCATACCAAAGTCATTAGTTGCTATAGCAATATCGTCCATATAGATTTGTATATTAGTCCCCTTGGACTTGAATTTTGCAATGACAGGTCCATAAATCTCATTCATGAATGCTTGAAAGGTAGCAGGCGAGTTGCAGAGGCCAAAGTACATGACCGTGGGTTCAAAGAGACCTTGTCGTGTCTTGAATGCGGCCTTGTGCTCATTGCCTTCCTTGATTTGAATGTTGTTATACCCTTGCTTGACATCAAATTTGGTAAATAACACCGCTCCTCCCAGATCTCGCATTAATTCTGATATTAAGGGGAGGGGGTATTGGTTTCGCACTGTCCACCTATTGAGCGCCCTATAATCTTGTACTGGTTGGAGTTCCCCATCTTTTTTCTTGATGAAGAAGAATGATGACGCGTAAGGGGATTGTGAGGGTTGGATGTACCCCTTTTGTAGTTGTTCATCGATGAACGTGTCTAACACTTCATCTTCAGTGGTTGTCATGGGGTATACTTTGCAGTTGATCGCGGTTGGAGCTCCCAGTTGTAGGTTGATTGCATGATCATATACCCGTCTTGCAGGTAGTCGGGTAGATGCTTCTTTGTCAAACACCTTTTTGAATGCTCCATACTGTGGAGGTAAGATTACCTCTTTCTTGTCCTTGGGTCATGCAGCTACTGCTAGTTCTGTAGCTGTGGTATGCACTGATCGACCCCTGGCTTCCTCCTCTACTAGTTGTTGGTAGATGTTGTCTTTTTCTTTGGTCAATAAATGAGCAAGCACGTCACATCATTGAGCCACATTGACCGTCTTGATTGTGATAGGAAGATGAGCCTGCGCAATGGTTCCCTGTTGCCAGTTGAACTGTGGTTCATATGCGGCTAGCCAGGGGTATCCAAAGAGGATATCTTCCTTTCCTATGTCCGTGACCAGGAAGCACATTTCTTTGTCATTTCCTCCTACTGTAACTCGGAGAATGACGTAGCTTGTTATTTGCCCTGCTTTGTTGGTGGTATCGTTGATATTGTAGATTCGTTTTGGTTTGTCTAGGGGTTTTGTTTTTATCCCCATTTGCTTGAGAAAGTGTTCGCTCACAAA
>WITN01000713.1:0-45524 GCA_015025155.1 Lactarius quietus | reverse complement strand
AAAAAAAACGTCTCTAGGAGAGAAAACCTATTCTCAAAACTAGACTTGGACAAACGTAAAGTCCCAACTGACAGTGCAGCAGAGGGACGCTTCAAAAATCCTCATTGACAGGGCAGGAGTGAGGGCGTGGAATCATGACTTGGGGACGTGGGCTGTGGTACATGGCCGCTACCTGGGCCGGATGCTCTTCGGCATGTTCTTCTTCGGCAAATTGATCTTCTTGGGTTACTGTGGCGCGAGCTCTGAAGTCGCTTCCTTGGCGTGGATTTGGATGTCTATTTCCTGTCCCTTGATTATACTGGCTTGTCTTGAGGCGGCATTCTTTAGCCCTATGACCAGGTTTTCCGCAGTAGAAGCAGAGCTTATCCTTGAAGCGTCTGTCCTTCTCTGCCTTCGATATCTTCCCCATCGGGGGTCGTGATGATGCTGTGGTGACATTGACTTGGGCGTGATCTTCATCTGTGGTTATGGCGCGGTTACGTGGGCCTGAGCTTCTGTTAAACGTGGTGGGGGCGCTGTACATGCGCCAGAGTCGATCGAACTCTCTTGCTTTCTCTGCTAGGTCTTCTAGCGTGGTAGGCTGTGGTGATACACCCATTATCTTCTGGTGTAGTGCCATGGGAAGCGCCTTCCTAAAGGCGTACATCTGGGTTTCTTCATTGGCTCCGCTCCGGGAGGCGTAGGTCGACCAATCTTGGTACCATTCATTGAAAGGGCGTCCGCCCATCTTGGAGGTGTACATGGCGTTGGTGGCTTCCAGCTTCGAATATGCTGGGACAAAGTGTTTCTTGAAACTGTCGCGGAAATCTACCCATGTTCCGAAATCGACAGGCGTGGCTGACAAGGCTCTCTTCTGTTTATCTTGAGCCCATTCTCCGGCAGACGTGCCGACTTTGAAGTGTGTTAGAGCGGCTGAAACCCTCTTTCCTTGATCGGAGTACGTGGATTCGTTGAGGTAGTAGTAGTTCTCTAGATTGTTCCAAAAGGCTTCTGCCTTTGCAGGGCTACCATCGAATGACTCTGGGGGGGATCCCAATAACTTGGTGTTTGTTGAACCAGACATGCTTGCTGGGGTACTTGGTGTGCTGGGTGTGCTCAGTTGACTTGGAGACGTGGAGCGACTAGAATGAGCAGGGGTACTGGGGCGTTGACTGGGAGTAGGTGTGGCTGCGCGTACTGGGGGTAGTGCTGGTGGAAGTGGGAATGCTGTAGCCGATGGTGTAGGTAGGAATGACTGTGATGCTTCCGCTGGTTACTGGAAGTGCGCCTGGAACTGCTTGTGGTGTCTGTGGCTGGGATACTGTGGTGATAAGCGCTTTGACTTTCTGGTGACGCTTCCTAGGATCTGGGAGACCTCTTCTTGGTCACTTGATTCACTGCGCGCTGATCTGGCGCCTGAGGGTGGTGTTCTAGGTCGTGACCAACCTTGTGCTTCTGGTTGGGTTTCTTGGGCAGAGGTTGCTTCCTCTTCGTGATCCGAAGGTTCTTCTTCGGAATCTGAGAACTTGACTTCTTTCTTGTTCTTGTATTCCCACCTGTCTCTATCGTATGACCACTCGACCTTTTTGGATCGGTAATCGCCAATAAGTGAGCTGTAATCAAGATTGTGGACGTGGGAGATGTGGGGGTGGATTCTGGCGAAGTCTTTGATGGTAACTTCTTCAAGGGTGTCTAGGAAAAGCCAAGGAAAGTGACCGTCTTTGCTGAAGACCGGTCTATCAAGAAGTTCGCCTTGGAATCTTTCGTGGATTAGGTCAAAAAATGTGTCGTAGATGCTTGCTGGAACGAGGCTCTCTTCCTCTTCTGTGAGTTCTCTTGTCTTTGGAGTTGTACTTTGGCTCATTCACTAATGGCGGGGTAATCTAGTGACAGTCCAACCGTCTTCGTTCCACTGGTAGTGGATCTTGTAGGTGGGTTGCAAGATAGCTTGTCTGGCTGGTTTCGCCTGGCTTGTCTGCGGATCCAATGGTATTCTTCGTAAATACCAAAGTAGGTGACCGTGGTTTTGCTCCTCCAAAGGTAGTTCTGGAAATTGAGGATACTTGACGTGAATTCCCTAATATGACTCAAAGGGTGGTGAACGTCTAGGGAAATTTGGTGTTGATCGTACTGCAACCTGCAGTGTTCTTTGAATGCTTGGAGTTCCCTTGGTCTTCTGGTAGGTAGGTGCTCCACTACGTAGACAGATTCTGGATAATGACAGTGTAACTGTACTGTCTCTGTTCGGAGGTAGTTGGCTTCTTCACTACTCGTGGAGTGTTGCCTGGCGATGGGGTTTACTGGGCGTGGAGCTGGGGGTCCTCTGATGGATGGGTACACTGGTTCAGACGGACCAGCTTGGTTAATTCTAGGGACAACTGGGACTTGGGACGGCAATTGAGACGGAGGTCCTCTTCGTGTATGGAAGGATGTTCCACCCGTGTTCTGTGGGTCCGTCTTCTATGGGGCTGCTGGTGCTGTTGATTGTTCTGGGGGCGCTGCTGAATGTTCTGAGACGCCAGATTGATAGCCCAATTGACTATACTTTCTCCGATGTTTTCCAGCTTGGTTCTGAACAAGAAATCTACTCTTTATTGTTTAAAGGGTAGATAGGCGTTGCCTGGGGCCCACAATACTACACTAGGTGGAGTAGGTGGGGTATCTGGTCTGTATCCACAGTCACACACTTCTTTAGCACACCAACACCTTCTAGGTCCGTTCCAAAGGTTAGGTTCTCCCCAACCGTCAACAGACTCAGTTGATATGCTAGTGGGACTGCTAGGTGGCAGTGGAGTTTCGACAAGAGGAGGGGGTGCTCGCGCTTCAGCGAACTCGAGGATTTCGGGGTCGTCAGGGGTGTCTGGAGGGAGGTGATATACTTGAGGGTCGATGAGGCGGTGGTCCGGGTTTTCAAGGGTGGTTTCCCAGTTGGAAGAGTCCCACTTGTAAGTGAACTCTTTACCTTCGACTATGGCAAGGTGGAACTCTGTTCCTCTGGTGACAAGACGAATTTCTTGCCAGGTGACTTGGACTTGATCGTAGTTGAGGGAGAAGCGCTCTAGATATCTGACACGCTCTCCTGCTCTGATGCGTCGGATGAGTTCTTGTCTTTGAGGGGGAACGTGGATGAACCAAAAGTGGTCGTCTTTGGTCCACAGGAGGAAGGACTCGGCTGGGGAATTGTTAATAGTGGTGGCGTCGGATAGATGCCAATACAGGAGTTGCTCTTGGGCGGCTTCAGCAATTCTTGCTAAGTCGATATTTTGGAAATCTTCGTAGTCCCACTGGTAAGTTACCTTACCAAAGGGCAGGAGGTCTTTGAGTTTATTCAAGAGGAATGGAGGGTCGCTCCAACAGTCAATGATCTCACAGTGACTGGCGTCAAACAAGGATGACTCAGGGTAATAAGTCCTGAGCTGGAGGAGACGGTGAGTTTCAAAGAAGTTCTGGGCTCTTCGGAGTCTTTCTCCTTCTTGAAGGCGAACTGGGAATATTGACACTGGATACACGAACCCCGATGTATTGGCAAGAAAATGATAACAACTTGTACTACCACTTACTAATTAAAGTAAATGGCTACAAGGGCGTGTTATCACTGTGTGTTGATATGAAATTAAAGGGGTCCGCAGGGATGCGGGGCGTGAAAAAATATGAGAGGAGGTGAGGGCGGGTCCTCACTGAATCGTCAAAGTGGTACCCTTGGTACACTGCGTAGACGTTCTCCTCAAAAAACCCAAGGTAACCGTACGTGGTTACCACTCTTCCGTCCAAAAAATCGTGGACCTCAAGGATGACAAGCGTATATACGTACGCTTCACGAATGAGGTTGTTCAGGGACCTGAACGCTTCACGAATGCCGTCCCTGAAACTGTACTTGATGGAGCCCAGGGGAGGTCGTCACTGGGGAGGTCGAGGACTGCCTTGCAGCAGACGTAGATGGGTTGGATGCCGAGGGCGACGGCAATATCACGATGGCGGGGGTAAATGGTCAAAAAATGGGGGGATGTGAAACGAAAGGGGGTGACACCAGTAAAAACAGGGGGTGAGTCGCACAGGGCCTCAGCTGTGCGAATGGTGTGGATGGAGAACTGGTGGAACTCCGAGATTTGTTGCCACTCCTCTCCTCGAGGGGTGTGGACGGCAAGGAACTGGTGGGGGTGCTCTCCTCTAACTTGGAGGCAGGATGGGGGACGGTTGACAGGGGCAGGGGGAACGTTCTCTTGGCTCTCTTCTACCGGTGCAGGGGATGCACGCTGTTCCGAGTAGAAGGCTACACGAAGCTCTGCAGCTTCGTAGTCGATGGGGGAGTCTGGGGTCGGTGGACGAGGAGGGGGCGTCAAGGGATGGAGGGCCGGGGTTGGGATACGGAAGACGGGGGACGATGCTGGACGAGGGATGGGTGACACCAACCTTACCAAAGGGGGTGTCTGGGGCAGAGGAACTGGGGAAGGGTAACGAAGCTCGGGGGTTGGGGTCTGAGCTACTGGCAGGGAGTGGGCAGGGGAACCTTGGGGGGAGGTGATTCGCTCAACACTTAGAGGAATCCCTGGTGGTGACGACAGGAAGTAGGGGGGGAATGGGAGGTTCTGTCCTAACGGGGACAAAGGTAGACAAGGGGGCGATGATGGGGGCAGGGGAACACTTGGAAGATGACGAGGGCGACGAGGGGGGGAATAATCAATATTATGGTACGATCCTGAATCAGCGTCCCACGCTCCAAACTCGGAGTAATCGTAGTCAGACACTGAGAAGGTTCGTGGTTAGCAAGCTAAGACTGTCCAAGTGTGATGAGTGTCTCACTGTTTAATCGCAACAGCGAGACCAAGGATCACGAGGAACAGGGTGGCTAACGTCGAACCAACAATGAAGTAGAACAAGGACAGGGAACAATGGACCACAAGTAACAAGACAAGGATGAGGAACAACCCAATAGTGGGAAGCTGCTCAGAAGACAGGAATGTACAAGTGGGGATGTCGCAAGTGGACAGTCTGAGGGACTGTCTGTTACATTGCTCCAGCTTATATACCTGAATACATGGTCTGTGCGTACTTTAGGGGAGGCCCAACTCCGCTCCACGGGTGGGCCCATGGAATACTCTAGAAGTGTTCTAAAGATAGCGTGGAATGTGCTGGAAGGTTTCTAAGTATATCGTCCAATGGCATTAATCCCTGACAAGCTCCGCTCGTCAGGTGATTGATCAACAATCTTCGTTTACCGATCAACGGACTTTGTTTATCAATCAACAATCTTTTGTTGATTGATCAACAAACAAGTCATGTGAGGTCATCTGACCTTTCGCTTGGTAAGTCCCGGTTCCGGACCGGGTCTTTCTTGAATAGGAAGGAAAGGATTATCCAATCCTTTCACGCGCGTCGTCTTGGCTAGTTCCACTAGTCCAATACTTCGTATTCCTGGGTTTGTGCGCGCGTTCCCTTGCGCACTCCTGGGTATTCCGGATAAGTCGCGGACCGAGGCATAGGTTCGTGACAGGGAGGGCCAGGACAGGAGCTGTGACAAAGGCTTGGATAAGGGTGCAGAAAGCGGACTCTTGGGAAGTACCCCAGAGGAAAGGAGTCTCCTTTCTAGTGAGGTCAAACAAAGGACGAGCAATGGTTGAAAAATCCTTGATGAAGTGGCAGTAGAAGTTACAAAACCCAAGGAATGCTTGGATATGCTTGACAGTATGGGGAGTAGGCCAATCAGTGATTCCTGCGACTTTAGCAGGGTCCATCTTGAGTTATCCATTGGAGATAACAATGCCCAGGTATTCAATAGATGTCTGAGCAAATACACATTTCTCCAGTTTCAGGTACAAGTCATGTGTGGCAAGGCGTGAGAGGACTTCATGGGTTAAATTGTCCAACAAGGCAGGGTCTTCTGAAAAGATGAGGATGTCATCTAGATACATGACAACTTGTCCCTCATCTATCATATCCTCGAATATGCTGTTCATAAATGTCTGGAATGTGGCAGGGGCATTGCAGAGACCGAAGGTCATGACAGTGGGTTCAAATAGGCCCAGGTGCATTTTGAAAGCAGCTTTATGTTCGTCTCCTTCTCTGATACGTATATTGTTGTATCCCCAACAAATATCCAACTTGGTGAAGTACCTGTGTCATAACCATGACGCGTTCGGACACTCGTTTTTTTCTTTTTACTCCTTCCTTTTGACATACGCTTATCTGTTTCATCCCATCCCTTGTTCTCTAATCAGTCATCCCTTTGTTATGACTCACTATCACTGACTCACACTACTACACGATGACTCATTCCGTATGTTCCTTTCTCCAGCCCTGAAGGCTGTACCATTACAATGACTCAGACGTGACTCATGTCTTCCGACTCATCTCTACTTATTATCGGGTATATAAGACGTAGCTTGTATCCGCTTGTACCCCAGCTTTGTCTTCGCCTTTATCTTGCGAATCCTATTGTCTCCTCTGCTCTTCCATTGTTTGGCTGCAAAGCCTCATCGAATCACCGAGTCACTGAATCACTGAACTACTTGAACCCACAGGAACCATTGACCGCCATCACGCGTGTCTACTTATACTCTGAAACTCTGAACCCTTGGCTAGTCACCGAATCACCGTATCAGACTCACGTCGAGTAACTTACGTCTCCGCAAGGACGTAACATAAGACAAAGCTGATTCCACTCTCTTGTCTTCATCGAAACCCTGTAACCCCTCATAACCCCGTATCATTGAATCACCATGGCGGCTGTTGAAGTCACCTTCCCTGACAAAGACATCCCAGTAATCGTCGAACGAAGATTAGCCGACGATCTACCAGTACACATCAAAGGATCTGCTTATTGGTACAAACCTGCAAACGCTAAAGCCAGTTACTACATCACTGAACCCCACCCAGACGAACCAAAGAGCGTACCTGTTGAGTTTATCAACGACAGGAAACTAGACGCTTGGTTTGGTCTCACATATAACAAAAGAGAATTCTACACTCGACGAACACTTTGTATCGCCAGAGAAAACTCTTACGGCTTAGGCTATTGGCACATCACCAACCCTAACCACCCACAGTACCAACCACCCACCACTTCCCCAGATACCACCGTAACCACAGCAGCGACACAGATCCAAACAACGGTCACACTCCAAGGTACTCATCCTCTCACTGCACCAAAAACCACATCCGTTGTCCCGTCTATAACATCCACCATGACTACTAGTACTCGTACCCCCACTAGCCTCCAGGGCGTTCCCCCAGGAATATTCACAGGGGATCGAAGCACATCTGACAAATTCCTCAATGAATTTAAGTTGTACTGCCTCTTAAACGCCGATCACCCATCCATCAGCCTCCCTTTCACGAAGGTCATCACAGCACTTACATACATTAAAGGACCATTTGTCGATGACTGGGTCAATATGTTAATGGAAGACCTTGTCAAAGTCACCACCACCGGCGCAGCAGGCTATAAAGACAAGTCAGATGCCACACTCTGGACAAACTTCGAGAATGGCTTTATGAATGCTTGGGGAGATACGGCCAAGAAACAGACGGCCACGGACCAACTCTTCAGTCTAAGAATGGACGGCACTGACATAGACACCTACAACGCCACCTTTAACTGCCTTGCTAAGATAGCAGGATGGGACCTCGACGCCTTGGGCACTATTGCACGCTACAGGGCAGGACTACGTCCCAACATCCATCGACGAGTTATAGATCGAGAAAACACCCCAAGTACCATGGACGAATGGCAAACAGCAGCAGGGAAAGAAGTCAGGAGGGTCCGCGAACTCTATAGCAATAACCTTATAGGTCAACGTCAGGGGCAGTTCAACAGGAATCAACGAACCACCATCACACGTACCAACAATAACAATGTTGTTCCCATGGATGTTGACGCCACTGATACCCCTATCCCTTTCAAACGACTCACTGATGCCGAACGGGAACAATATAGGAAAGAGGGTCGTTGTTTCCGGTGTCGCCAACAAGGTCATATGGCGAGAAACTGTCCAAAGAACACCAACAGTCCTCACGTACGCGCTACTGACACCCCTACACCCACTACTCTGACCCCCACTACACCTGCCCTGAACAAGATACAACAAATCCGTGCCCTTATTGGGAGTATGACTGAAGAAGAACGTGGCGAGTACCTTGACGGACAGGATATGGGGGAGGATTTTTGAGATGCCGAACTCTCGCGGTCGAAGATTCGGCAACAGTGGCTACCATGTACAGTATGAAACCAGACTCAATGACTATTCAAGTTTCCATGTGCATGTACCACCGAAAGACCACCCTTGAAGCCCTGCTAGACAGTGGCGCCACCCACAATTTCATCAACAAATGCACCATCAATTCCCTGAAAATGGGTACCCGCCCCCTTCGCCAAGAAAGACGTGTTAATAACGTTGACGGTTCAGAAAACCGGGCAGGAAGGATCACAGACTACTGTAACCTGTGGGTTCGCCGAGGAACACAGAAAGTCAAACAACTATTCTTTGTTGCTGACTTAGGACGTGACCGCCTCATTCTGGGACACCCTTGGTTTCAAATATTTAATCCCCACATTAATTGGACCTCCAATACCCTAGAAGGGGAAGATATCACCATCGAAACCGCCAGTTACCAGCGCACCCTTCCTCAACCAGTTGTCACTCGTGAAGCCCAAACCATAACAGACACTGAACGGGAGGAAATCTGCGAACAACTGCCAGAAGCATACCATCGTCACTGGGAAATTTTCAGTGAGAACGCTGCACAACGCTTTCCCCCAGCACGAGAAGAAGATCACGCTATCACACTTAAACCCGGCGCACCAACCACCATGGACTGTTCCCTCTACCGTCAAACAGAAACTGAGCTGGAAGCAACCCGGAAGTTTATTGATGAACACCTTGCAAAAGGTTACATCAAAGAGTCAAAGTCCCCTTACGCATCACCAATGTTCTATCGCGCTAAGAAGGACGGAAAATTGCGCCCTATTATGGACTATCGACAGCTCAACTCGTGGACTGTCCGTGACATGTATCCCCTTCCCCTCATTTCCAACATCCTCGATCATCTTCAGGGCAAAACTTTGTTCACCAAATTCGATATACGCTGGGGCTATAACAACATTCATATCAGAGAAGAAGACCAATGGACGGCAGCGTTCAAAACCCCTTTTGGCCTTTACGAACCAACCGTTATGTTTTTCGGGCTCACCAATTCCCCAGCGACATTCTGCAGAGCCATGGAGAAAATGTTCCGCCCCCTTACTAGAAAATATCCCACGGAACTCCATGTCTATATGGACGATGTCCTGATCGCTACTGATAACAACCGCGAGCGTCACCAGCAGATCGTTCATGATGTACTTGATCTTTTTACATCGGAGTCGTATTTCCTTCGCCCCTCAAAGTGCGAATTTGAACAGACTCACATTGAATACTTAGGCGCAATCATAGAAGGGGACAAAATCACTATCGATCCCAAGAAAGCCGACGGATTACGCACCTGGCCCAGGGAACTAAAGACAGTTAAAGAAGTACGTAGCTTCCTGGGAACAGTCGGTTACCAACGTCCCTTCATCCCTCACTACGCCAATATTGCACGACCACTTGTTACTCTCACTAAGAAAGGACACCTTTTTTCTTGGACCCCAGAATGCCGCACTGCCATGGACAAACTGATCGACATTGTCCTGTCAAACCCATGCCTCCGACAACCCAAGCTCACTGATCCTTTCTTCCTCCAAGTAGATGCTTCTGCGTTCGCCACAGGAGCCATCCTCACTCAAAAGGATGATAGGGGCAAACATGTCGCCGTAGGCTTTCATTCACAGACCTTCAATGATGCCGAAAGAAACTACGACATCCATGATAGAGAACTCCTAGCCGTATATCGCGGTCTCACCCAGTACCGACACCTTCTCCTCGGTTCACCCCACCCGATCACGGTCTTCACAGACCACAAAAACCTAGAATACTACCGCAAACCTCAGCATATAAACAGAAGAGTCGCACGATACATTCCCCATCTTGCCGACTACCACATAAAACTCATCCACATTGCGGGAACAACAAACAAAGCAGACGGACTATCTCGACGACCTGACTTCGACGACGGCTCCTCTGATAATACTGACGTCACAGTCCTCCCTGATCACCTCTTCATACAAACAGCAACCTCATCCTCACTTGATGAACGTACGAAAGCCTGTCAATTACACCAACGAAGTCTCCTAGACAAGTGGGCCACCACCTTTAGCCTCAAGAAAGAAGGAAATTTCTTTTGGTACGATACCCGACTAGCGGTCGTGGAAGACCTCTCCTTAAGGAGGGGGGTAATTTCACTCTATCACGACTCACCTACAGCGGGTCACCCAGGAATTTCTAACACCACTTGGGCTATAGCTCGTGACTATTGGTGGCCGAACATGAAACAAGCGGTCACAGAATACGTAAAAGGTTGTACCATCTGTCAATCACGAAAAAACAACCCCACGAAACCTAAACCACCTCCGTTCCCCATCCCCTCTGATACGTACACACTACCCTTTACATCCATCGCACTGGACTTCATTGTTAAACTCCCAGTTTCTAACACCTACGACTCCATACTTACAATTACGGATACCTTCTCCAAAGCATCTATTTTCATCCCCTGCAATGAAACCATCGACGCTGCTGAAACAGCATTACTATATGCCACTTATGTACTCCCCCATTACGGACTCCCATCACGTATCATTTCGGACAGAGATCCCCGTTTCCTCGCCACCATCACAAAAGAACTCTTACGTATCTTATCCATCACCCATAACCCCAGCACTGCTTATCATCCACAGACCGATGGCCAGTCTGAAAGGACAAACCAAAGGCTGGAACAATACCTCCGTATCTTCACCAATTACCATCAGACTGACTGGAGCAGATGGCTGCCATTAGCGCAGTATACGCTTAACTCGTGGCCAAACGCTACCACCAAGAAAGCCCCATTTGAACTTATAATGGGACATATACCACGTGTTCACCAGACTACTCGCACCACATCGTCCCCATCACTAAATGAACGACTCCAGACCCTTACCCAGGCACGAAAAGATGCAGCCGAAGCCCTTCGGAAGTCACAAACACTAGAAACACCCTCAAACTTTACACCCTATTACGCTGGCGACCGCGTATGGCTGGAGGCACGAAACCTTAACACCACCCATCCATCAGCAAAACTTGCGCCCAGAAGATATGGACCCTTCCTGGTTACGGCGGCTGTTTCACGTACATCATACCGGCTCAAACTCCCTCTGACATGGAAGCTCCATAACGTATTTCACGCCTCATTACTCACCCCCTACAAAGAAACTCCTTTAAATGGGAATAAATATCAGGAACCCGTTCCAGACCTCGTGGACGGACAACCTGAATGGGAAGTAGAGAAGATTCTTGGCGCCAGACGAAGACGCCAACAATTCCAATACCTAGTCCGGTGGAAAGGTTTCTCCGACGCCCATGACAGCTGGGAACCGCTAGCCAATATCTCCGCGGATAAATTGATCAAAGAATTTTACCAGGAACATCTGATAGCCGTACGAACCATACATAAAGACACACAACCTTCACAAACCCCCATCACTATTCGCTCCATCACAACCTCTACTATCATGTCCTCTCCTACTCCCTCACTCGAATTCCCTCCTCAAACCCCACCAACAGCTACACTTCCTAGTACCCCAATCACATCCACCATCTCCTTATCCGACCGTATAGGCAACGTTCTGTTCCCAAACAAGTCTGACACCCCTGCCGAGAGTCCTATCGACACCCTTCTGGACTTAGACATTCCAGACGGATTCATGCGCTATGACCCGACTATCACTAACCATGGCAGGTACGGTCAAAAGATGCTTGTCGCTGATGGGACCAGACGCTGGCCCCACTATATTAAGTTCTCCCTCGACCATGCCGAACAACAACATTATGTCATTGCCGCTAGATATCAACCAGGGGGAGCTCACCCTGACCACTATGGCTGGACGCTAGAGGCTGCTCCTTTCATCGGTCCCACCCCTCCTATCATTAACAACGCCGACCTATCCATATTCTCTCCTGACCATCAGGACACCACCGCCGTCGACATCTCTCTTTTTGCCGTCAACGATAAGGGAGTCATTGCTGATGTGAGTCGTTATCGCTCACTCCTGGCTGAGGAAGAAGAGTTGCGTGAACGTGAAGTCGCCCTCACGCGCGCCTGGATTGACTGGCGCTACAAGTCAGGACCTGTACGCAACCGCCTCACTGCGGCTCAAGCCCATGCCCGCGTCCACCCTTACCTCTCTAACACCACCCCTATCCCTCTTGCCAACGCCCCCGAAATCACACAGACGGTTGCCGACATCATTCAAGAGGGTCGCGGCAACGACATTAGATGGCTTGGCATGCCACAGCTTCATGACGAAGAACACCCTGGCAACGATCCCAAAACTACCCGCCCCGCCATCGCCAATCAACCATGGACCCCCAAGGGCTTTACCCGAGGTCCCAAACGCCCTTCCCAACGTCCCTGCCTATATTGTAACAAGGTAGGGCACCCGGCGCGCTTTTGCTGGCGCCCTCATACGATATGCTACGGTAAGCCCACATGCATCGTACCTCCGAGTCACAAGAACGTGGGCACTACTTGTGACTATTATCATGGCGATGAAGCAGTTGAGGACTGGGAGAGTTGTGCGGAGAGTTATGCGTACGATGACGCTAATATTGACTGATAGTACGAGGACGTGCTATCTTAGAAAGGGGGTCATGTCATAACCATGACGCGTTCGGACACTCGTTTTTTTCTTTTTACTCCTTCCTTTTGACATACGCTTATCTGTTTCATCCCATCCCTTGTTCTCTAATCAGTCATCCCTTTGTTATGACTCACTATCACTGACTCACACTACTACACGATGACTCATTCCGTATGTTCCTTTCTCCAGCCCTGAAGGCTGTACCATTACAATGACTCAGACGTGACTCATGTCTTCCGACTCATCTCTACTTATTATCGGGTATATAAGACGTAGCTTGTATCCGCTTGTACCCCAGCTTTGTCTTCGCCTTTATCTTGCGAATCCTATTGTCTCCTCTGCTCTTCCATTGTTTGGCTGCAAAGCCTCATCGAATCACCGAGTCACTGAATCACTGAACTACTTGAACCCACAGGAACCATTGACCGCCATCACGCGTGTCTACTTATACTCTGAAACTCTGAACCCTTGGCTAGTCACCGAATCACCGTATCAGACTCACGTCGAGTAACTTACGTCTCTGCAAGGACGTAACAACCTGGCGCCTTGTAATTTGTCAATTAACTCAGGGATCAGTGGTAAGGGGGCGGCATTCTTGATTGTAATGTCATTGAGGGCCCGGTAGTCTTGTACTGGGCGTAACTTGCCATCCTTCTTGTCCACAAAAAAGAAGGGGCTGGCCATAGAGGACTTGGAAGGACGAATGTATCCTCTCTGCAAATGTTCCATAATATATTCTTTGAGTGCCACTGCTTCTCTGGGAGTAGGTCTGTAGATGCCACAATTGCGCATCTTAGAGGCTGGTTTGAGTTCTATGGCATGGTCCCATGCTTGATGTTTTGGGAGATGGTGTGAGGCTGTCTCACTAAAAACCTTTGAATACCTGTGATACTGGGCAGGGATGTGATCAAGGGATTGCTTGGGTGCATTTTTTGCTGCAATAGCCGTACTGGCAGTGGACTTTGATCGGATAGCAAGATCGTCGTACTTGCTAAAACTGTGATGATATAAGAAGCTTTCCATGGCTTCCTGGGCAAAGGCATCTTCAGTTATCAGGGGTTCATCCTCTACTGGATGTAAGGCATTGATGGTGGTAGCCCTCGTCTGTGGCTTTCGGGATGTGATCACTAGGGGGTACTTGGATAAGGTACAATTCTTGGGGCATCTTGTGAAGGTGATCTGTGGTAATACCCAGTCTACTTCCGGGTTGTGCACATGGAGCCAATCTGTTCCTAAGATAATGTCATGGTCCCCTAGCGTGGTAACATAGAGTTCTGATGTTTCTTCATGGTAATCGTTATTCATGGTTTTGATGCGGATTTTCTGGATTGTAGTGTACTTGACTGATCCCCTTTTATTGAGTGTTCCATCCACATTTTTTACTGGAAGTGGGTTGACTAGTGTTTGCAGAGTGAGGTTATTCCTGGTGGCGAAGTCTTGATCTATGATTATCCCTTCCGTGCCACTATCAAGCAAGGCACGTGCACTGATTTCTCGTCCAGTTGTTTTTCCAACTAGAGTCACTCTGAGTGTAATAGATGGTGATCGTCTATTTCGTATAGTATCACTGGGTACAGGCTCAGAGTCTAATGTCTCTAGGAGAGAATACCTATTCTCAAAACTAGATCTGGACAGACGTAAAGTCCCAACTGACAGTGCAGCAGAGGGACACTTCAAAAATCCTCATTGACAGGGCAGGAGTGAGGGCGTGGAATCATGACTTGGGGACGTGGGCTGTGGTACATGGCCGCTACCTGGGACGGATGCTCTTCAGTATGTTCTTCTTCGACATATTGATCTTCCTGGGTTACTGTGGCACAAGCTCTGAAGTCGCTTCCTTGGCGTGGGTTTGGACGTCTATTTCCTGCCCCTTGGTTGTACTGGCTTGTCTTGACGCGGCATTCTTTAGCCCTATGACTGGGTTTTCCACAGTAGAAGCAGAGCTTATCCTTGAAGCGTCTGTCCTTCTCTGCCTTTGATATTTTTCCACCCAACAGGGGACGTGATGGTGCTGAGGTAACATTGACTTGGGCGTGATCTTCATCTGTGGTTATGGCGTGGTTTCGTGGGCCTGAACTTCTGTTAAATGTGGTAGCGGTGCTGTACATGTGCCAGAGTCAGTCGAATTCTCTTGCTTTCTCTGCTATGTCTTCTAGCGTGGTAGGTTGTGGTGATACACCCATTATCTTCTGGTGCAATGCCATGGGAAGTGCCTTTCGAAAGGTGTACATCTGGGTTTCTTCATTGGCTCTGCTTCTGGAGGCGAAGGTTGACCAATCTTGGTACCATTCATTGAAAGGGCGCCCTCCCATCTTGGAGGTATACATGGCGTTGGTGGCTTCCAACTTTGAATATGCTGGGACAAAGTGTTTCTTGAAACTGTCGCGGAAATCTACCCATGTTCCAAAGTCGATAGGTGTGACTGACAAGGCTCTCTTTTGTTTATCTTGAGCCCATTCTCCGGCAGAAGTGCCGACTTTGAAGTGGGTTAGAGCGGCTGAAACCCTCTTTCCTTGATCAGAGTACGTGGATTCATTGAGGTAGTAGTAATTCTCCAGGTTGTTCCAAAAGGCTTCCGCCTTTGCAGGACTACCATCAAATGACTCTGGGGGAGATCCCAGTAATTTGGTATTTGCTGATCCAGACATGCTTGCTGGGGTACTTGGTGTGCTGGGTTGACTTGGAGATGTGGCACGACTGGAAGAAGCAGGGGTACTTTGGCACTGACTGGGAGTAGGTGTGGCTACACAAACTGGGGGTAATGCTGGTGGGAGTGGAAATGTTGTAGCCGAAGGTGTAGGCAGGAATGACTGTGATGCCTGTGCTGGGGTTACTGGAAGTGCGCCTGGAACTGTTTGTGGTGTCTGTGGCTGGGATACTGTGGTGATAAGTGCTTTTACTTTCTTGGTGACACTTCCTAGGAGTTGGGAGACTTCTTCTTGGTCACTTGATTCACTGCGCTCTGCACCTGCTGAAGGTGGGGTTTTAGGTGGTGACCAACCTTGTGCTTCTGGTTGGGTTTCCTGGGCTGAGGTTGCTTCCTCTTCGTGGGCAGAAGCTTCGTCTTCTGAATCAGAGAACTCAACAGGTTTCTTGTTCTTATACTCCCACTGGTTTCTATTGTGGGACCACTCAATGGTCTTGGAGTGGTAATTTCCAAGGAGGTTGGTGTAGTCAAGGTTTTTGACGTGGGCGATGTGGGGGTGAAGTACTGCGAAGTCTGTGATGGATACTTCCTCAAGAGTATCTAGGAATGTCCAAGGGAAATGTCCGTCCTTGCTGACAACTGTTCTGTTAAGGAGTTGGCCTTGGAATCTTTTGTGGGTTTCGTTATAGACAGGTTCGTTGACGTCAAGTGGAACGAATGATTCTTCTTCTTCTGTGAGCTCTCTGGTTTCTGGGATTTTGCTTCCTTGACTCATTCACTGATGGCAGGGTAGCCTGGTGACAGTCCAACCGTCGTCATTCCACTGATAATGGATCTTATAGGCGGGTTGTAAGATGGCCTTGTCTGGTTGGTTTCATCTAGTTTGACGATGGATCCAATGATATTCTCATAAATCCCAAAGTGGGTGACTGTGGTGAGGCTTCTCCAAAGATAGTTCTGAAAGTTGAGGATGTTCAACGTAAATTCTCTGATGTGCTCCAAGGGGTGGTTGACAGTTAGGGTGACTCCATTCTGGCCGTACTGCAGTCTGCAGTGTTCTTTGAATGCCTGGAGTTCTCTGGGTTTTCTGGTAGGTAGGTGCTCCACAACGTAGACGGACTCTGGATAATGGCAGTGTAATTGTATTGCCTCTGTCCGGAGGTAGTTGGCTTCTTCACTACTGGTGGAGTGCTGCCTGGTGATGGGGTTTACTGGTCGTGAAATTAGAGGTACTCTGACAGATGGATACACTGGGTCAATCGGAACTGGGGGTCTTCTGATGGATGGGTACACTGGTTCAGATGGACCAGCTTGGTTAATTCTGGGAATATCCCTGTTTGGGACAACTGGGACTTGGGTTGGCGACGCAAGGAGGTCTTCTCGATGTATGGAATGATGTTCCACACGTGTTCTATGGTTTCGTCTTTTATGAGGGCGCTGTTGAATGTTTTGGGACGCCAGGTTGATAGCCCAATTGACTATACTTTCTCCGATGTTTTCCAGCTTGGATCTGGACAAGAAATCTACTCTTTATTGTTTAAAGGGTAGATAGGCGTTGCCTGGGGCCCACAATACTACACTAGGTGGAGTAGGTGGGGTATCTGGTCTGTATCCGCAGTCACACACTTCTTTTGCACACCAACACCTTCTAGGTCCGTTCCAAAGGTTAGGTTCTCCCCAACCGTCAACAGACTCTGCTGGTACGCTAGTGGGACTGCTTGGTGGCAGTGGAGTTTCGACAAGGGGTGGAGGTGCTCGTGCTTCAGCGAACTCAAGGATTTCAGGGTCGTCTGGAATATCTGGAGGGAGGTGATAAACTTGAGGGTCGATAAGGTGGTGGTCTGGGTTTTCAAGGGTGGTTTCCCAACTGGAAGAGCTCCACTTGTAGGTGAACTCTTTTCCTTCGACTATGGCAAGGTGGAACTCAGTTCCTCTGGTGACAAGATGGATTTCTTGCCAATGGACTTGGACTTGGTTGTAGTTGAGAGAGAAGCGCTCTAGGTATCTGACATGCTCTCCTGCTCTGATGCGTCGGATGAGTTCTTGTTCTTGGGGAGGAATGTGGATGAACCAAAAGTGGTCATCTTTGGTCCACAGGAGGAGGGACTCGGCTGGGGAATTGTGAACAGTGGTGGCATCAGATAGATGCCAATACAAGAGTTGTTCTTGGGCGGCTTCAGCAATCCTTGCTAAGTCGATGTTTTGGAAATCTTCGTAGTCCCACTGGTAAGTTACTTTACCAAAGGGCAAGAGGTCTTTGAGTTTATTTAGGAGGAATGGAGGGTCGCTCCAACAGTCAATGACTTCACACTGACTGGTGTTGAACAAGGATGTTTCAGGATAATAAGTCCTGAGTTGTAGGAGACGATGGGTTTCGAAGAGGGCTTGGGACCGTCGGAGTCTTTCTCCTTCTTAAAGACGATTTGGAAATACTGACACTTGGTACAATAACCCCAATATATTTGATGGAGTAACAACTACTTATATAACCACTTACTAGTATAGTAAATGGTTACAACAGTTCGTTGTCACTGTGGGTGGTAATGTAATTGAAGGGGTCTTGGGGGATTTGAGAGGAAAAACAATAAGCTAAAAGGTGAGGGCTTGTCCTCACCGTGTCTTCGAAATGGTACCCTTGGTGTACCACAAATATCTGCTCCCCATAGAAGGCTAGGTAACCGTATGTAGTTACCACTCTTCTGTCCAGGAAGTTGTGCACCTCTAAGATCACCAAGGTGCCTGCGTATGCTGTCCTGATGAGGGTGTTGAGGGGTCTGAAGACATTCTTGATTCCTGCGTTGAAATTGTACTTAATGGACCCTAGTGGAAGGTCCTGGCTGGGGAGGTCGAGGATTGCCTTTGAGCAGGCGTATAGGGGGGGAATTCCAAGGGCAATAGCAACGTCTTGCCTTGGGGGATAGATGGTGAGGAAATGGGGGGCCAAGACTCGGAATGGGAGGACACTGGGGAATCTGGGAGGAACAGTGCTCAACTGTTCAATGGTGCGGATAGAGATGACCGAGTCCTGATAGAACTTGTCTATGGGGCGCCACTCCTCTCCCTGGGGAGTGACTACTGTGATGAATTGGTGAGGGTGCTCTCCCTGTTGGAAGATACACGAAGGGGGGCGGACTATTGGGGCAGGAGGGGCGTTCTCCTGGTTATCTGGGGGAATGGGGGATGCTGGGCGCTGTTCTGTGTACCCTACATGAAGGGCAGCAGCCTCAAAGTCGATGGGGGAGTCTGGTGTTGGTGGACAAGGGGAGGGAGACAAGGGACGAAGGTCTGGGGTGTGTATGCGAAACACCGGGGAGGACGCTGGACGAGTGATTGGAGATATCACTAGTCTTGATGGAGAGATAGTGGGAGAAGGTACTGGGGAAGGGTAACAAAGTTCTGGGGTGGGGGTTCGTCCCACAGGTATGGAGTGGACAGGGGACGCTTGGTGAATAGTAGCTTGCTCTGAGACTTGAGCAAGGGTCTGGAGGGAGACAAGGTTGAGCCCTAAGGGTGACAATGAAGGACAAGGGGGGGATGATGGGGGAAGGGGAATATCTGGGAGACAACAAGGACAACAAGGGGGAGAATAATAAATGTTGTGGTATGATCCCGAATCAGCGTCCCACACTCCAAACTCGGAGTAATCGTAGTCAGACACTGATGAGGTTCATGATCAGCAAGCTAGACTGTCCAAGTGTGATGAGTGCTCACTGTTTATATGCAACAGCAAGGCTCAAGGTCACGAGGATCAGGTGGGCTGATGTTGAACCAACAAGGGAGTAGAACAGGGATAGGGAACAATGGACCACGAGTAGCAGGACAAGGATGAGGAACAACCCAATGGTGGGAAGCTGCTCAGTTAACAAGGGTGGTACAAGTGGGGATGTCGCAGGTGGACAGTCTGAGGGACTGTCCGTTGTATTGTCCTAGCTTATATACCCAAATACATGGTCTGTGCGTACTTTAGGGGAGGCCCAACTCCGATCCACAGGTGGGCCCATGGAATACTCTAGAAGGACTCTAAAGATAGCATGGAAGGTTCTGGAAGGTTTCTAAGTATATTACCCAATGGCATTAATCCCTGTTAAGCTCCGCTTATCAGGGGGTTTGTGGAACATGCCAGAAGGGTTCCAAATATACTGTCCAATAGCAAGTCTCTGATAAGCTCCGCTTATCTAGTGACTTACTTGGTCATCCTTTGCTTGGTAAGTCCCAGTTCCGGATGGGCCTTTCCTGAATAGGAAGGTGAGGATTATCAAATCCTTTCATGTGCGTCATCTTGGCTAGTTCTACTAGGCCAATACTCTGCTTCCCAGGTTTTGTGTGCGCGCTCCCTTGCACACTCTTGAGGTTCATGGGTTTGTCACAGACCGAGGTATAGGTTCATGACAGCCATTGTGTTCATTGGGAATGATGATGATTGTCAAGCCATTTAACTACAGTTGCTGTTGTCAACAACACCATTGAGGCTACCTTTGGCAACCTGGCATTATGTCCTATGGGGCATATAAAGACCTCAGGGATTGCACCGACACAGACACATGTGGATGTTGGTCACAGGCACTTGAGGCAGTTTCCACCTTGCTAGTTGAGGAGGAGGCTAATGCCAAGGCTCTCTTTTTTACTCATACCAGTATTGTGAATAGCTTTGCTGATGCCTCACAAGCCTTCACAGATACTATGTCATCCCAACTTAACACCTTTGTCTCTGTCTTTGACAGTCAGGACTATGGCAGCTGGGTGCATGCAATGAAAGCCTTCTTAATGGCACAAGGCCTTTGGGGTTTTGTTGACGGCACTCACACTGCTCCCTTCAAACCCCTCAAGCCTGTCAAACCCAAAGCAATTGCTGAAGACACTTCTAAGAATGACCGGGATGCTTACAATATCCAGATGGAATTATTCAAAGCAGATACTGAGTCCTATGATGAAGCGATGGAACATTACCCTTCCTCGTTGAAAAACTGGCAGGATAAAAATTCCATGTCAATAGGCAATATTACCCTTCATCTCTCCACTGCTATTCAGCAGAATTTCGCTTCCTATACTGAGGCTGATGACTTATGGTGTAACCTTCATGATGCTTACTCTATTCCCTCCATCCCAAGCATCTACAAAGACTTCAAGGAGGTGATTAGTGTTTGGTTCAATCCAAATCAGCACCCTGGCCCAGTCTTTGATAAAATGGCTCCTGCCATTGGACACCTCTCTGAAGTCAAGTTTGGCTTTGGTATATCTACGCGAAACATGGAGCTTGACCTGCTTCTTCAAGCTATGATCCTCATGGCTAACTTTCTGTCTAAATGGGAACATCTCATTCCCATTATCTTATCATCCACTTGTCTCAACCAACTTTCTTTAATTGATGTCCAGACAACTGTGATTAACCACTACGAGATGGAAGCTAACTGAGGATGGGTCAAGAGCGGGCAATCTGCCCAGAAGATTTCTGCCATGAAGCGCAAGTGCAACAACCCTCACTTTAGCAAGCAGGGTAGTCAGCAGCAGCAGCCTTCATTGTCTACCATACCTTCTAACCAGCAGTGGCCTAACAGCCAGCATGGTACTAGAGGTGTAGGATGAGGCAAGTCTTACTAGGGCAAGGGTCATGGTCAACCTCAAGGCCACTCTCACATTGCATCTGTTGCTGCACTCCCATCCTCCACTTCATCTACTATTGCCCATATCAGGCCTTCATCCATCACCACATGCACCATCTCTAAGTCCCCTCCTACTACTAGGACTCTGGGCATTTACCCCTCTGGGCCCTCCATCAATCATGCACTTATGCTTGCTGAGCATTTGGAAGTCCCTGCAACTATCCAAACGACAAAGACGCTTGAGCAGCGTTTTGGTGACTTCAATAATGAAGTATGCTCCTGTTCCAACTGGAACCATGATGAGGAGTATGACTCCAAAGTCGATATTGACATGTTGCAGCCAGGTCCTTCCTATCATACGGAGGACTTTGAGTGCACAACTACCTATGGGGAGTCAGAATTGGCCTCCATCTTCAAAAATATGTCAATGGACTCACATGACTCTGATAAAGAGAATCGTGCTCCAACTCCCAAATCAGGGGAGATTGAACTTTTTGAAGAAGGGTATGTCAGACTTCCTCCTCTTGAAGTCGCTGTTGCTTCTGGGAAAACATATAATCTATATACAAAAGATTATTATGGAAATGCCCATTTTGAATGTACTGTCAGAGCTCGCAGTTCAGCTGAGCTGATAGACATTATTTATAGGCAGCATCAGGACTTTGTGTGTAGGCAAGGAGAAGCCATGATGAGAGGAGAAGTACTGGAGCCTACCACTCCAGAAATGCAAAACATGGAGCTCTTGATGGGGTCTTGTGCACCAACACCCAAGCCTGATCTTTCAGTGTGGGACCCAATGATGAACAACGAGGACATGGTTTCCCTTGATTGGGGAACAGATGAAGAAAGGTATGCCTTTCTCACACAGCACAAATGCAATGCTGACTATCAGACAGCCTTGGACCTCTTACTAAAAAGTATAAGGAAACCAAGTTGTAAAAATAAAAATGTACTGTCTGTAGTGTCTCCATTGTACAGTATGAATATTGGCGCTCTTGATGTTTTAAAATGTGAGCATGATAAATATTTCACACAGTGTGCTAAGTGTCAAGAAAAAGTAAGCTCCATGTGGCTATTAGACTCAGGAGCTTTGGCACACTTCACTAATAAAATTAGTGACTTCATTGAGTATGAACCAGCAAAAGAATCTGACTGGATACTGGTTAGAACTGCGTCTAATACAATTTATGTTGAAGGATCTGGAACAGTACTTCTAAAGCACTATATAAATGAAGCTCTAGTAACTACTAGAGTACATCCAGTCCTTTACATACCTAAAATGACAATGCGGTTGCTTTCTATGGGAGCATTCTTACAACAAGGTATGCATGTAATGGGCAATGCACAACATATTACCTTATACCATAAAGTACAATCTTTTGTCCAATGTAAACCCATTTTAAGTGGACATCCATTATATTGGTTAGATGTGCAATCTATTGAAGTAGAAGCACAGTTGGCAGAAATGCCACTGATCTACAAAGTAGATTACGATCTTATGCATCGTCACCTTGGACACCCATCCAAAGAGGTTTTAAGACATGCAAAGGATTATACAAAGGGTTTTCCCGATGGAATTACAATTCCTACCACTGATGGTATCTGTCCAGGATGTGTGCAAGGCAAAATGCCTGCAGCATCTCATCCACCATCTGATACAAGGGCTAAAGCACCCTTTAGTCAAGCTCATTCCAATCTAAAGAGCTTCCCTATACCGTCATACCATAAATATAAGTATTTTATTGTCTTTTTAGACGATTATACTTCATATGCATGGGTATCACTCTTACTTGACAAAGCTTTGGCTATTAGTGTGCTTAAACAATGGTTAGCATTAATTAAAAATCAATTTAACACTACCATAAAAGAGTGGATGTCTGATGCCAGTGGTGAATACAAATCAGATGTGTTCCTTGAAACTTTAAAGGATGATGGCATTACAGTGCTACAAAGTGTACCTCACACGCCACAGCAAAATGGACATGTTGAATGCTTTATGCGCACAGTTATGGACAAAGCACAGTCAATGCAACTTGATGCTTGTATACCACAATCCTGGTGGGAATTTGCAGTACAACATGCTGTTCATTGTTATAATAGAACACCTATGAGTCACCTTAAATGGCAAACACCATACTTTCTATTAAATGATGAAATTCCTGACATTTCACATCTCAGAGTGTTTGGATGTGGTGATCAAAGTAGATTACGACCTTATGCATTGTCGCCTCGGACACCCATCCAAAGAGGTTCTAAGACATGCAAAGGATTATACAAAGGGTTTCCCCGATGGAATTACAATTCCTACCACTGATGGTATTTGTCCAGGATGTGCGCAAGGCAAAATGCCTGCAGCTTCTCATCCACCATCTGATACTAGGGCTAAAGCTCCTTTTAGTTGTGTACATTCTGATCTAAAAAGCTTCCCTATATCATCATATCATAAATATAAGTATTTTATCATCTTCTTAGATGATTATACTTCATATGCATGGGTATCACTCTTATGCAACAAAGCTTCAGCAATTGGCACGCTTAAACAATGGTTAGCGTTAATTAAAAATCAATTTAACACTACCATAAAAGAGTGGATGTCTGATGCCGGCGGTGAATACAAATCAGATGTGTTCCTCAGAACTTTAAAGGATAACAGCATTACAGTGCTAGAAAGCATACCTCACACACCACAACAAAATGGGTGTGCTGAACATTTTATGCGCACAATAATGGACAAAGCACAGTCAATGCGACTTGATGCTTGTATACCACAGTCTTGGTAGGAATTTGCAGTACAACATGCTGTGCATTGTTATAATAGAACACCTATGAGTCACCTTAAATGGCAAACACCACATTTTCTATTAAACGATGAAATACCAGACATTTCACATCTTAGAGTATTTGGATGTGGTGCTTATGTGCACATCCCAGAAGCTCAGCATATAAACAAATTATCCCCCAAAAGCAAGCTTATGATCTACTTAGGTAGACCATCTGGAATGAAAGGCGATGCCTTTATGCATCATCATAACACTGTGTTCTATTCAGACAAAGCTCTGTTTGATGAAATGTTATTTCCTAATTGTACTACCGGAAATAATGATGGTAGAACAAGGGGAACAACCCAATTGAATAAACCACCATCTAATCAACCACCCATTGATGTGTCTGAAGACACCACTCCTGGTGATCTTGACTCTCAACTCCCTGAGCTAATAACAAAAAGGAGAAGTGCTCAACAACCCAACGGGTTTGATCAGGTTCCAGATGAACCTGAGGCTGCTGTTCAGCCTGATGAGCCACAAGCTCCGCCTCCCATACCAGATCCTGTACCTCCTCCATTTGAGACAAGGAGATCTGGATGTTTGAGGAAAACAACTACTCTTCCTGAAAATGTCTATGGAGATAAACCTCCTAGTAAAACACTAGCAGACATTGAGTGAAGTTGTACTTGGCAAAAACTGGTAATGAACCAGCTGGGTAGCTCTCAGCAGCGTTCACGCCAAGATCAGCTGATTCCAGGAGGAATTCCTGAGCAAATCGAGCCTGATCCTTCAAGCACTAAGAGTGACTCTTCGCACAACTCAGAGGATGAAGTAGAGCAGCAGTTGCTGACCTGCCTTGCTCAGGAAGGGGGAGTCAAATTCCTGGATCTATTGCTAGCCAAAGCAATCTCACTGCTAGATCTGGAATCACCTGATACCTCCAATATTCATGAATGGACCTTTAGGGACATTCTAAAAATGCCAAGTGATATACAGGAGGAGTGGCGTAAAGCATGTCGTGAAGAGTTAGAGTCTCTTCGCAAACACAATGTCTTTGAACTAGTTGACCCGCCAAAAGGCAGAAAGGTCATTAAGAATTGATGGGTATTTGACTTAAAGTCAGATGGCCGGAAGAAAGCCAGGCTTGTAGCCAAAGGCTTCTCTCAGGTTGAAGGCATTGATTATGATGAAATATTCTCACCTGTGGTACAGTTTGAGACTGTCTGGATGATGATAGCACTTGCAGCATTAAAAGATTGGCACATCTCTGGATTAGATGTCAAAACTGCCTTCCTATATGGTGAACTCGATGAGGAACTATATATGGAACAACCTGAAGGGTTTAAAAACCCTTGCCATAAAAACAAAGTGATGCATCTAAAGCATGCCATTTATGGACTAAAACAAGCTGCTTTAGCATGGTGGAAAGCACTTGATAAATCCATGGCTATGCTAGGGTGTACACACTTACTATCTGACTCAGGTTTATTTGTTAATGCAAATAAAACCATTGTAGTGATAGTATATGTCAATGATGTTCTATTCCTTGGAAAGAACAAATCAGACATTAGTTCTCTTAAGGAATGCTTTATGAAAATCTGGGAATGTAGAGACCTTGGTGATACCCAAGAGTTTTTACACATGTGCATTATTAAATCCAAGGGTTGCATCCTTGTTGATCAAGTAGATTATCTACATAAAGTGCTGCAGCATTTTAAACTCACAAATGCTAAAGCAGTCCTCACACCGGTGCCTGAAGGGTATCAACCAGTACCCAATAAAGGTTCACCAGACCCAGAAATTCACGTGTTGTTCCAACAAGTAATAGGATCACCCCTATATATTATGATTGGAACACAACCAGACATTGCCTATGCAGTGACGAAACTTGCGCAGTATGCTGCAAACCCCACACAAGACCATTTAAATAGGGCACTACATATTTGCTGCTATCTTATTGGTACTTCAAATTATGCTTTAGTCTATGATGGCAAAAGCAATGGGGGTTTATTAGCATATGTGGACTCTGATTGGGCTTCTGACCCAACAATGAGAAAGTCTACTACAGGCTACTTAGTTAAATTAGCTAATGGAGTATTCTGTTGAAATTCTAGAGCACAGAAGTCAATTGCGCTGTCTTCCACAGAAGCAGAATACATGTCTATCTCAGATATGAGTAGACAGTTGGTCTGGGTTTGATCTCTTTTTGAAGAGATTGGAATATCATTAGCACCAATTCCATTATGTGGAGATAATCAAGGCTCCATATTCCTTGCTTCTAATCCTGTACAGGAAAAGCGAATAAAACATATAGACCTACACTACCATTACATTCGCAAGGTCATTCGCTTAAAGAAGATTGAACTATTGTTCATTGAAGGAGCTGAGAACCCCACAGATTTATTTACTAAGAATCTGGGACGCATAAAGTTTCTTAAATTTAGGGAACTTCTAGAACTTGAGTTTTATGCATCCTAGAAAGAGAACGAAATTGTTGCATAGATCTTGGAAGAGCCTGACATTCAGATGGCATGCCTATGCATCTGAGTCAGACCTGATAATTTTAGAAGATGTGTCAAGCAATGCCTTTGCATGACACACTTGCAGAGAAGTGGAAAAGATTGAACTTTACCAAAAGTTCAGCCTTAATCCAAATCTTCTTCACATGACACTTTCTCTCTCAACACCAATGACATGATAAAGCTATAGGCTTCATGTGCAAAATGAATCTTCAAGTAATACGTGAATGATTCTTTGATTGCTGTCATCAAGTGGTTTCTCTACTGTACTATACTTATCTATAGCAGTTACAACATAACAGTAGTATTGTACATATGATTACCATATTAGGGTACTCTGTTATGCACAAAGTGGGCACAAACTCCAGAATGGAGGGCGCAACTCTTATCAGCATCACATGTGGTGATACTGAAGAGTTCTGGGGTGTTTCACATCAGGTGTCACTGAAAACACGATGTTGTGGACACCTTTACTCATCACTTATCGTGTAATGGACATGGTGGGACTGTAGGGACCAGGTTTCCTATTTATAGGGGAGTAGAGCCCCTCTGAATATACAAGCTGCTTCACTCTGCACACACTTGAGCTACTCTCTACACTCTACACTCTATGTCTCAACACCTTTACAAGGTGAGACTCCATAAACCTTGTTTGCTGTGCTGGTTACTGTGCAACATGATTGAATGTAAATCTATGGTATATATTGATGCACTATTGTCCATGGATGGCATCCCAGTCAGTGGGTAGCTTGCCTTCCTCATCAATGATCTCACCTCTGAGTGCTACCTTGATATGACTACCCTTCACCAATCCATGCTGACACCAAGCTCCAAGGCACAAGAGGGCATGGATGGACTGAATGGATAGATGACTTTGGACATGAGAGAGTACCAGCTGGCCCTGGCTGAAGACATGTTTGACATCAACAGTAGTAGCTACTAAATTTGTGGGAAGAGAGGTTAGTAGACTTACCTGGAATGGAGAGATAATCACATGCCATAAGCATGAGGAGGGGAAGGTTTTAAGCTGCTCATACCACCACATCAGAGGGTCTTTTGCATCCTTGATGTCAGCTGCAAGGTAGTGGTCAGTTTGTCACAGAACTCTGAAGACATGGGGGCAAGGTCTGGTAATGAATTGAAAATGTTGGTGGGCTGAAAGAGAAAAGGAACAGTGTGAATGACTTGGAGATGAGAATGGGTTTTTTTTTTTGGAATCCATTATTGTGTGCCTTGAAGTATGTACCCCATGTAGCACATCACTTCTAGTACAAACATCTGAATCAACATTTTGTGGTCCTTGTTCCCTGTTCCATTATCCTGAGTCCCCCCCACTCCCTTTGAAAAGGGAATGATATAGCTTCCCGTTAGGTGTTGAAATTTACAGGGTGAGTTAATCACTGTGGCATGAGGTGCTGCATTTGTGTTGTTCAGGTCTTGAGTGATCCTGCTGTGCACACTCCCTATGTCTTCCAGCCATGGGATATCCATGGCTTACATAATTGATACTCCAACCGATGCTTAGAGTCTTAAATCATTGATACTCCAGCTGATGTCAGCCAATGCTTGAGATTCTTCATGTTTCATACTCCAGCCGATGTCGGCTGAAAAAGCAGGCAGTCTGCTGGCCTTATTTGATGGGAAACAATGATATAAGAGTGTGGGTGATATGGAGGATGGACAGGTGGGCCACCCGACACCCATATATGACTGGACATGATACTTCAGCTGATGTTGGCTGAAAAAGCAGGCCATGTGCCATTGTTATTTGACTGAAAACATTAATTTAAGAGTTTGGGTGTAATACAAAGTATGCAGGATGTACAGGTGGGCCACCCAATGTCCATACATGACTGGAAATGATCATATTAAAGTACAGGTGCTGTGTTAAGTATTTGGGAGGTATGAGCAGTACATTGAACCATATAATGAGACTGCATAGATTGTGGACATACACAAGACATGTTATGATGAATGAGATGTGATGAACATGTGATGGTATGAAATAAATACCATATGAATACATCTCCATACATTTCTGGAACCTAGTGACTGAGACAGTATGCTTATGCATCAAGTCATGGCTTTGCCTTGTCCACCTTCCATGCAATGATAGCTATATGCAGATCTCAATCCATTGCACATATGTACACATTGAGATAGAGTGTAACGGTTGGTTACATTGGGTGAGTGTAAGCAGGATGACAAGTCGCTCCTGAAGACTTACTAAGGTGGATGATTTGGGTTACTCATATGACTGTACAATTACTCAGGAGTTTAGTGGATGATTACAGAGCAGAGGTAGTATTTACAAAGCAGTAGTAGTAGTGGTGGCATAGCTGACAAAGGCTTGCAGCCAAGTAGGTTTATAAGGTAGCTGTTGACTGATGTAGTTGACAGCTTGACACTTTTGTATCATCTCAAATCTAGTTGGGCTTCTCTTCTCACACTTCGTTCGTGCCGACTAGCCGAACTCAATCCCTTAGGGAGGCACTTGCAGGTGTCCTCATTAGTCATGCCTTCGAGCAATTGACTTGTATTTGCTAAGTCACATTGCCATTCGTCACCATGTATATCAGCCTAAGTAAGGCTCAGCTGCCCAAGGCATTACATAGAGCATGATCATCTACCTGGAAATGTATTTGAATGGTCCACCTTCATTACATGAGGGTTATGACTACATGTCCATACATTGTCTGTACATAACAAATGAGACAGTTTGCTTCTGTATCAAGCCATGGCTTTGCCTGGTCTGCCATCCTTGAAATGATAGCTATATGTAGATCTCAATCCATTGCACATATGTACACATTGAGATAGAGTATGATCATCCACCCATTGCAAAGCTTTCCAGCTTTTGCATTATACTCACCATCGCCACACAAAACAATTGGGATGCCAATGTCTTCGACTTCAACAGTGCCTACTTAAACAGCAAACTCAATGACAATGAAGAAATCTATATGAAACCACCCCCCAGATACACTAATGAGGGGGAGCAAGTCAAACAACTTCTCAAATCACTCTATGGCCTCAAACAGGCCAGACACAAATGGTATGACACCTTATGCTGTGCCCTGACAGACATAGGCTTTCAGGTCAATGATGCAGACCCTGGTGTTTTCTCTGCCCATATTGATAACCACACTACTGTCCTCACCATCCACATCAATGACTGCCTCATCACTGGCAGCTCAACCATTATCATTGCAGCCTACAAGAACAAGCTCAATAAGTGTCACTTGCTCACAGATCTAGGACCCATTCATTGGCTCCTAGGCATCAAAGTCTCCCACGACTGTGAAGCTTGCACCATAGCCTTATCACAGACAACTTACATTGACACTATCTAATCCCATTTCTCACTTGGCAAAGCCAAATCACTTGTAAGCCCCATTTCACCCAGCATAACCCTTAGCAAAACTGATGCACCATCAGACACCACCAAAATGACACACATGCAAAAAGTCCCTTACTGTGAGGCTGTCAGTAGTCTCTTGTATGCTGCAGTCACAACCTGTCCTGATATCACTTTTGCCATCTTGACTCTTTCTCAGTTCTTAGAAAACCCTGGCCGCATACACTGTGTTACGAATGGACTAAACCGATGACTGATGATGACAAGTTGCTCATCATGTCATACAACCTGTGGATGAACAATCACATTACTGATGCTTGCGATATGTTGTACTAGGATTTGGAATGGTTTGTAACAGACTTAGTCACGATTACTGTAGGATTACCAAGTGTAGTAGTAGAGTTGATACTTAAGGAAGCTGCAGAATGGTCTGTATTCTGCAGCTTGGATTTCTTGTAATTCTCCTGACTTGTTGTATCAAGAACTTGTCTTCTGTTCTACTAAGGCCTTCGCAGCCTTCATGTCTACGTCCTTCAAGACTCCGCCTTTGTGCATTGAGGCCAAATCATACAGAATTGGAATACTCCACCTTTGCATGTTGAGATGTTACTAAGCATTTGTGCTTGAGTCTAGGAACCACTAAGTCATTGCGTTCACACCACGTTGTCTAAGTCAGACTCACGTGCAACCCACACATTACATTAAATCCAAGCTCCCCTCACATCAAACACCATGGCAACAATCAATACCAAAGACAGTTGGGAGTTCCAACCCTACCAAATCAACTCAAGGGAACGCGACACCCCCATCTGCTACCTCATCAACCAAATCAGGTGGAGGATAGTACCAGCCATCAATAGGACAGACGAGCAAAATACAGGATACTACATGGAAGCAGCGACCACGCAAAGGTATCACCCCATCGTATTCAACCGAGAACACTGTTGCTGGGTAGAACTCAGGTGGAGCAGCAGCAGAGGAATCTTTGAGGCAGCACGACCTGCAGGAGATGACCTCAACATCAATATCCCACTAACAGACGCACGACCAATCGATCAACAAGGGCCCATTGACGGCCAAGAAGACCAAGAACTTACATCAGCACCACCACCAACTGAACTCCAAATACGATCACATACCCCAGCAACAACTAGTGATACTAGTGAATGACCACCAACCAATTCCAAGGCATCAGCGGAACCGGAAAGTATAGCAGTACACTCGCCAGAAATAGATGCACTTGCCGCGTGAACAGCTGAGTTACACCTTCTCAAGCCAATCAGAGGAATACCCTTCATGGCTATGCAGACAGAATTATCACCACCCCAACTTGTCATAGACAAACAAATGGGGCACGTACACCAAATACCACCAGAAGACATGCAGGCTGTAAATCAAGCCATGGGACCAGATGTCCCCAACACCCCAAGCAATCAAGGTGAACCAGATATGTTTCGTGAATTCAGAATTGACTGAAACAGAATCCCCTCACCTGACAACAGACCATTTCCACCAATGAGACAGCCATGAGGAGGAGGACCCTTGGGAGGAGGACCACCCAATGGTGGATGGCCACAAGGAGGAGGAGGACCACCCCCAGCAGGACCAGCAGCGGCAGCACACAACATACCTCAAGGAGGAAACAATGAAAAATTCATTGGTAATCCACCACCAACATTCACAGGGTCCAGAGCCCAAGCAGAGTCCTTCATCCTCCAGTGGGAAGTATATGCTGGAGTCAACGCCAACCATTCAGCAATGAGGAACAAGTACCAAAAAGCTATGTTGTTCCTCACATACATACAGGGAAATACAGTTAACCAATGGGTTATGTCTGCCAGCCATTGGCTTGTAAACAAAGTAGCCATGGGCACCAACCAATTCGACAACAGACTATGGGACAACTTGCTTAACGCCTTTCAACAGCAGTTCGGCGATGTCCTAAGCAAGGAATGAGCCCAAGCCCAACTCAATGCAGGCATACATATGAAAGACAGAAAGATAGATGACTACATAGCCCTCTTCAAACAACTAGTTCGACATGCAGGATACAACATCAATGCCAAACAAATGCTCAAGTACTTTACCAAGGGGCTACCACAAGCTCTATACGAAACCATGTACCAGCATGATGATCCCCAAAACTACGAAGAATGGAGGGAATCTGCCCTAAAGAGGCAACAAAAATGGATTCACATGCAGAGGGTCCGAGGCAACCTAGATGCCTTCAAACCAGGACGCGCACATGGAGGAGTGCTAGCTAAGTTGCTCGCCCCATCTGCTTGCACAGAAAATCCAAGAAATCATGAAGGATGTCAATGGTGACAGGGAGAACACGGGTTCAAGCACAGGTCTTAATTGGCATATTTGATGGACAAAGACTCCTGGACTGTATTCACCGTCTCTTGCTGTCTTGAGTACCCAGAATGAATGCAAGGGTGGAAACAGCGCCAATGCCTTAGAAGTTGCTCAAAAGGCAGCAAATCTGGTATGTTTAACTTGTATGATGTGTGAAAATCCATGATTTACAGTGCTTGACCACTACAGGTCATCAAGAAGCAACAATCTGCCTTTGCTGGTCTACCACACACAGAAGACCTTTCAAGGGCAAAGGTGAATGCATTGACGATGCTTCAACAAGGCTCATATGGGATTGCATCTATTGAAAATGATCTTATGATCTGCCAAGGTATGATGACACTGTGCTGCCTGTGCATTGTGGTTTCGATGACCTGAGGATCACCCAACCGATTACAGTGCTGACCATGTACAAGAAGGGTGGTGGAAAAGTTGCGCAACATGCTTGGACTGGAGAGTGTCGTAACATCAGGCCATTGGCCTCATCTCATACCTCATTGTCCAACTCTGGCATCAAAGCCTTGGTCAGTGCTGTCTGTTCAAAATCATTCACAGTGCATCCTCACATCTGGCATTGCCTCAGTTTGCACATATCCCTTCAGTGGCATTCCTCTATGCCATACCCATCAGCTTCACATCAAGAAAAGGAATTGACATCGAAATCAATGTGTATTTTATGGATACTGTGTTTGGGAAGCTACTTGCTTCAAAATCATCAATCACAACTTCTGTTTGTAACCTCCAAGTAAAATCATCGTCCTTAAAAGATGAGGATGCTTAAGGACACGCTCCTGTATTTCTTTTGGATTTCTTTCTAATTTATTGGATTTTTTTGAGGTTCGATACATCCATTAACTACATTTGCACCCCTCTTGGGTGGAACGTGAAGGTCTGGAATTAACTACAAAAATGCCATTTTAGGAGGATTTTCTACTAACTACAAAAGGCCCAAAATGCCTGATTTTTGTATTCAACCCTCCTTACAGCTTTCAGGGGGCCTATGTCATGACACTTACCAATTTTCACTTTATTTTCTGTCATGTGACTGTCTTGTCTATCATTGCATTCTTTCACCTAATCTTTCTTTATTCTGATTACTGTACAGTTAGATGACGTGGCACTTGGCCACATGACCCAGTACTATACATGGCTCATATGGGAGGCTCATCTAGACTCTGCCCCCATTTTCTTATTGTTCTACTGCGCATTACTCACATGACCTTATATCACATGATGGACACTATTATCTTAGTCCTATTGTCTTTCCCTTCGCCATTGTCCTCAGTGACCTATTGTTCTTGTTACTTATTGTTCTCTGTGACAACCATTGTTGTTGTTACTCTATTGTTCTCTACTACTATAAAGTCAGGCCCTCTAAGTACCTTGTAGCCTTAGACTTGACTTCTTGTATCCTACGGTACAGAGACAAAGACTTGATTCCCACATCTCAGTGACCACTGTCCAACGTCCCTCCCTTCCTCTCAGTATTCCTCATCGTCATCTCTGACATTGAGGGTTACAAAGTCTCATCAGAAGCTCACTAAGTTCTTGTCAAACTTAGTACTCTAGAACTGATCTGACTAGCTTTACGTGAAGTTAGCACAGCACACCTCCATATGACTTTAGACCAACCATCGACTTTTGCCTTGTGCCACCATGTATGAATGATTACTCACGCCAAGTGAACATCCCTACCATTATGTAACAGCCTACAATGGCTATAACAACAATGGCCACAACATAGCCACAACTCAGACACCCACAATGATGAACATACAACAGAAACTGCTGTGATGACAATCACAACAATGGTGGCCACAGCAACAACAAGCCAGCAAATGAAGGGGCCAGGATAAGGCAGTGGCAAGGGTGACAGCAATGGTAACAGTGCATCAGTGCAGACAGTAGTAGATTTGATTACAGTGGTATGTCTTCAGTAACACACTCACTAGTCATATTGTACCATAAATTTGCAGAATTGCACTGTGATCCTGTTCAGACTGATTCAGGCTGGCAACCTGGTGGACTCCAGCAATAATGCTGAGTCCACAAATCCGGCCTAATCTTTGGACCTTCAGCCGTTGCATCACTACTATACAAATTATAAGTACCCCATGATTCTTACCTTACACTGATTATCTTATCCAATCAAGCTCAAGCATGCTGACGCCACTGTCACAAGTGTGTGGCCACACTATGATGCTGATACCTTTACCTCAATTGCTCATTTCTACACCATTCATTCCTTCCAAACTTCTTCAAACCATTTGTAATGCGCAAGCTATGTGCATTGCTCAACTTGAGCACATAGACATGATGGGCAAGGCTGCCGAGTGAATAGGAGCTGCCAAGGAAAGCTGCCGAGGAAAGCTGCCGAGACAGCTGCCAAAGTTTTGCTGCTGAATATGGGCGGCTGCCAATGTAGCTGCCGACTTTCCTATTTGAGCTGCCGATGCTTATGTAAGCCGAGGGATGTGTTCTGCTGAAGTATGCGCAGGTGACTGATAGCTTCCGAAGCTGCCAATGCTGATGTAAGCGTGGGTCCTGAAGACACTCGAAGGTGCTTCCCTAAGATGTAGTATGAGGAAGTGCTCAAATGGAGACACTCCTTAGCGGTTGTGAATGGAAGAGATGAGAAGCTGCTAGATTCCAGAGACAGGGTACAAGTTCTACAAGAATGTCAAGCTGCCAAATACATCATTCAGCAGCAAGCTTATAACAACACCTAGACGCGTGCCTTCATCAGCGATCGCGCCACTACTACCAATTATCAGTAATCATACAGTGATTATCAGTCATCATATCGTAGTACTTCAGTAAGCCATAGTAGATTGTTAGTAAGCTTCACGAGCGACTTGTCATTGCACTTATGCTTCCTCGCGCCTACCAAATCGTAACATCACCCTCTTCACAAGGGTGAGCATCCACGCTCAACAACCCAATTAGGGACCATCATCAGTCTGATGTCCATCTCCTGTTCATCACACACCCTCTTCAACACGTGAGCCCTCCCAAGTCTGGCAGCTGAGTGATGTGCTCTTTCAGTGTGTATGTATATATCGTCTTCGAGGTGTTTGATGGTGACCTCAAGTTCTTCAATGACCTCGCATGATGCACGATAGCATTGGATCTCAGCCTTGAGCGAGATGTCTCCAAGGCAAGCCAATGCATCGTCTACTGACTGCTTTTCAGCACAGAAATGGTGAAGCTCTTCGCAAGTGTACTCAGCTGCTGGGCCCATGTCGTGACATGGTTCGGCATGTATCTCTCCCTGATATATTGGCTCTCCACGTCCCATGGTACCAAACACCTCTGGGTTGTCTGTCATACAGACCCGGACGTATTTAGCAGGTGTCTTCAGTCCCTCACTCTGTATAGTGAGTGGGACCCAATTCAGGCCCCTGTTGGTGACGAAGCCAGGGGGAGTGGGCAATACGGGACATTGAGGATGGTGTGTCGTGGTAGGGGATGGATCGCGCCTTGTGCTATCTGCTGGTACTCCTCCTCCAGTGTGTGTGTCATGTGCAGTTCTACCGTATACCACTGCTGCCGCTGCTGGGGGCATTGGGTAAGACCATACTTCAGTTTCTTTGTCATTTTTGGAGGCAGGGATGATGAGGTAGTCCACTGCGCGTGGAGGTGGCACTTGCCAGGGGGCACAGTGGCAGTAGTCTGGTTCGTGTTGGCACCGGGTGCAGACCACGGTGGCATTGTGATAGGACTCATCATCTGAGTCAGTTGTGATGTCGATGACTGCGGTGGGGTAAGGACTGGCCGGATAAATTCCCCTGCCCTCATTCTCCTCTCCGCTGCTGTTCCCCTCGTCCTCCAGATCTGATCCGCTTGTCATGATTCGACCACTTTCTTCCACAAGGGTTCGCTTGTCGGCTTCAATCTCTTCACTGTCTTCTGAGAGTCGGCCCACCTCTGGCATGGGGAAATGGTGACGTGCTTCGGCAAGGTCCCTGGCCACTTCTTCTCATTTGGCAGCCACCCTAACGTGCTCCACTGCCAAGCAGAGGGGGTCGTTGATGTTGTTATTATTGTCATAGGTAGTAAGAGGTAGGAGGGAGTCGAAGTCGATGACATGTTGGGAGAAGGATGCGCTGGTAGAAGTCATAGAAGGGAGTAGTAGCAGTGGTGATTCTGGGTTGTGAACTCAACTTGCTTTTATGTGAATCTCTCCTGCAGGATTCGAACATTTGAACTCCCTTATCTCTTCTTCAGCATGGACATCATTCCATGCCACCCACTGGTTCTCCAAGTCAGCGTAACCTTTCCACTTTATGGGGTACTGGAGTTTGCATCCCTGTCCATGTCAGTGCAAGTCTAGTACTTTTTCAACCTTGTATTCTTCCATGCCATCAACTAGTTCCGGTGGCGGGCGTTCGTAGTTTGCGCTGTGCATGCGTGTTTCGTGATAAGGAGTCAGCAAGTCCGTGTGAAATACGTCATGTATCATCCACTGCGCTGGTAATTTGAGCCGATAATTCACAGGGGACATCACCTGGATGACTTCAAATGGTCCATGGCACCTGGGTGCAAGCTTGGCAGTTGGTTGATTGGTTCACAGATGGCACCCTTCAAGCCACACATGGTCTCCTGTGGTGTACTTGGGCGTATCTGTGTGTTTGATCCATAAGCTCTGCGCCTTTTTCATACATTCCTGCGCGCTCCATCTGGCCTCATGGCATTGATCCAGATGGGTCTTGATGCTTGGCAGGTTGGCCTTGGCCAGCAGCCATTTGTCCCTCAGGTGATATCCCATGAGTGTAAAGAACGGGGTCTGTTTAGTGGTGCTACTCAGCGTGTTATTGTGGGTGAACTCCACCATTGGCAGTTGTGCTGCCCAATTGTCCTGTCTTTCATTGGCCCAAAGCCGCAGGTATTGCTCAAGCTATTGATTTGTGTGTTCAGACTGTCCATCAGTGCGTGGGTGGTAGGCTGTCAAGATGTTTTGCTGGATTTGCAAGATGCAGCATAGTTCCCACATAAACTTTGTGGTGAATCTCAGGTCCCTGTCGCTGATCACCTTGCTTGGTAGTCCAAACCATGGAAGCATGGTCTTAGTGTAGAGCACTGCCATCTCTTCCCCAGAGATTTCTTCATTACATGGTATGAAAATTGAAGCCTTTGAGCAGTTGTGATCTGTGACCATCAATATCGAATCATACCCCAAGGATACTGGTAACTTAGTTATGAAATCAACGGCTATCACGTCGAACAGGGTTGCATCTTCTTTTGGAAATATCAGGGCCAGTGGAGCTCGCGTGGGCCTTGAGTTGACTTTGTACCTCTGACACTTGGCACATCCTTGCACGTACTTGGTGATATCCTTCTTCATGTTAGGCCACCAGTAATGTCTTGCGATCATCTCATTGGTTTTGGCGATACCCGGGTGACCTGCAGTGAGTGTATCGTGATATTGTCAGATGAGCTGCCAAACTTCACCTTTGGCAGCTGTTACTACCATCTTCCCATTCTTGAACCATGTTCCCTCGAGCTTCTTCTGCTCATGAGGGTTGATCCACAAGTCCAGCTTCCGCTCATCTTGTTTTATTGTCTTGGGTTGGGCCTCGGTGATGGCCTGCATGAACAGTTGGTTTGGCAGCACCGTTACTTGGTCGTTATCCTTTTCACTGGTGTCGTAATCTGGTCATCATGACAGTGCATCTGCTCGTCCATTCGCTGACCCCTTGAGGTGGTGGATCTCGATATCGTATTCTTCAAGTTCCAGCACCTCCCAAGCTACTCGGCGACTAATCTTTTGTGGGTCCCGCCAGTATTGTAGGTTCATATAATCCAAAAAGACTCTGACCTTGTGTGGGGAGCCCACGAGGAGGTATCTCCAGTTGCATAGAGCCTTTACTATTGCCAGCAGTTTGAGGTTGTAGATGTCATAGTTGCGCTCAGCATTGTTGAGCGTTGCTGAGTAGAATGCAATTGGGTGTTGTTTGCCGTCCTTGCCTTTTTGCAGTAGTACTGCCCCGACAGCGAATCCTGATGTGTCAACTTCCAGATCATACTGTACCTGAGGATTGGGGTGGGCAAGTACTGGTTCAGTGGTAATCCGGTGCTTCAGGGTGTCAAAGGCTGTTTGTTGTGCTGTACCCCACGCCCACGCAATGTCTTTCCTTGTGAGCATGTTCATTGGTCATGCGATGTTGGCAAATCCTCAAATGAAAGGCCGGTAAAAGTTGCAGAAACCCAAAAAACTATGCACATCCTTGACTTTCCTTGGTGTTGGCCAGTCACAGACTCCTGCCACCTTCACCAGATCCATATGCGTCACCCCCCTCTCAAGGATTACCCCCAGGTAATCAATGGATGAAGTGTGGAAGGAGCACTTGTCCAGTTTGAAGTAAAGGTTGTGGTCCTTGGCCACCAAAAGGACTGCTGACACTGCTGCCGAATGTGCTTCGGCAGTGAGAGCTGCCGAGATTTTTGGGTGCATTGCTATGGCAATATCATCCATGTAGATGTGGATGTTAGTTCCTTCAGCTTCAAATTTCACAATGGTGGTGTTACGTGCGAGCTGCACGTGAGCCTGACTTAGGCAACGTAAGGTGAACGCGGTGACTCAGCAACTGGTTGACTCTTGCACAGAGGCAGAGTATCGTCTCAACGCGCGAAGGCGGAGTCTTGCTTCTTTAGATAACAACGTGGCCTGTAAAGGCGAAGGAATAGAGAGAGAGAGAAAGAGCTCCTAGATTCGATGCGAGAGGTGTACAAGAACTTCAAGCTGTCGACCACAACAGTCGACAGCTTCCTTATATCGGTAAGTAACACGCCACTACTACTAGTCACAACGTACAACACACGACAAATACTAATATGGTCTGTAAGTCGCTCACTAAGAGCATCAGTCACCATCAGTCATCGTACAGTAATGGATCAGTCATCATCCGTCATCGTATAGTAACCAACCAGCCGTCATCGTATCGTAATCGTCTCGTTATGCCATGTCCCCTGGGTTATTGGCTTAGGTCAGATACTTGATGTTGGACGGTATCCAGCAGGCCGTGGTTTGATCCCATTTCAGGTATGTGTTCAAGATGGATTAGTCTAGGAAGCGCCTGTGTTAGCGCCGAGCCATTGCTTACTGACGCATTACTTATGGCTTACTGATGTGAATGACAGTTTCTTACTGTTCACTTACTTATGTTTGATGATTGCTTACTTATGCGATGAGGTGGGCTTATTGATGCTCTATGGTTGCTTACTCACTGGTTGGAGGTGCTCAGTCACTCATTGGTGGGGACGCTTACTTATGGCTTATTGATGCCTTATTCATTTGCTTATTGATGTGTGAGTCGTCTTACTCATACTATATGTGTCACCTCTGTGGCTTGATGGACAATTACTATATATACTGTACAAGCTTCGCTAGTGTTCGTTAGCTTAGTTGTCTTGATATCCACCTGTATTCTTCTCAGGTTCAGAAGACAGTCTTAAAGCAGAGTCATTGGTCAGTGTGACTATTCTTGTTGCCAACTTAAGTGTTAGGCATTGCCACCTTGTGTAGTACATCAAGCTAGGCGGTCTTAGGGGACCTTATTGGTTATTTCCCCTTTACAAGTCATTACTAAGTTCAGAAGCCGTGCGCTTTGCTTAGTGTTGAAGCAAGGAAGCCCCATCAGATCCAAGTTGGATCAACATCAAGTGGAGATGTTACAGTGAGAGTCACGCCTTATGCCTGCCATGCCACTCCTGAGGTGCTGTGCCTAAGTTGATTCCGTTCATATTCACAACAGCTCCAGTGACCTGGTCATGCAACACAACAGCCTTTGATGACTGCCCCTGGTCATCCATGTATCAACCTTCAGCTTGATTGGAGATAATCGGCAGTGTCTCGAAGAGAGGTCATCGCCATGGATGAAGCGCAAAGACCCATGGAGACAACTTTGACTCTTTAGATAGTGGTGACGAGTAGTAGCCCAATGTCTCTGTATCAGTTCATAGTTATAGAATGATAGATTGGTTTTCTGACTTCTACCCCAAAAGCGTCACATGCTTTTTGTGGTACAAGGGTGGACAGTTCTGCACAATAGTTTTGATTACGTAATCAGGAAGCACAAAAATCTTGATTAATGTTCGGTTCAGTTCCTGAACCCTTTCTGAACCGGAACCAAACCAAATAGAACTGAACCCTCGGTTCAGGTTCGGGTTTGGGCAAATACCCTGAACCGAACCGATGGTTCGGTTCAGGGTTCGGAAAAAATCCCAAAGAACCGGACCGAACTGAACTTTCCCATCACTAGTTACAGTAGTCAATGCAAACGGTGTTATGATTCGGTAGGTGCAAGGAAGCATAAGCGCGATGACAAGTCGCTCATGAAGCTTACTAACAATCTACTATGGCTTACTGAAGTACTACAATATGATGACTGATGATCACTGTACGATTACCGATGATTGGTAGTAGTGGTGCAATTGCTGATGAAGGCACATGTCTAGGTGTTGTTATAAGCTTGCTGCCGAATGTTGTATTCGGCAGCTTGACGTTCTTGTAGAACTTGTACCCTGTCTCTGGAATCTAGTGGCTTCTCATCTCTTCCATTTGCAACCACTAAGGAGTGTCTCCATTTGAGCACTTCCTCATACTACATCTTAGGGAAGCACCTTCAAGTGTCTTCGGGACCCACACTTACATCAGCATCGGCAGCTTTGGCAGCTATCAGTCACCTGCACGTACTTCAGCAGAACACATCCCTCGGCTTACATAAGCATCGGCAGCTTAAATAGGAAAGTCGGCAGCTACGTCAGCAGCCACCCATATTCAGCAGCAAAACTTTTGCAGCTGTCTCGGCAGCCAATCTTGGCAGCTTTCCTCGGCAGCTTTCCTCGGCAGCTTTCCTCGGCAGCTCCTATTCACTCAGCAGCCTTGCCATCATGTCTACGTGCTCAAGTTGAGCAACGCGCATAGCTTGTGCATCACATTAATGTCAAGCTCTACTCAACACTGTGGCGCCAGTTACTACCAAAGAGGGTTAGGACTTCCAACCCTACACAATCGAAACAAGAGAAAGGGACACCCCCGTGCAATATATCATTGGGCGCATCAGGTGGAGAACAGTATCGGACATCAGGAGGTCTGAAGAGCATAACACAGGGTATTACACAGAGGCAGCGACCTCCCAAAGGTATCATCCTATCATTTTCAACCGCAAACATTGTTGCTGGGTTGAGATCAGGTGGAGCAACACCCGAGAAATATTCAAAGCAGCAAGACCTGCAGCCAACGATTTGAACGTCAATATCCCACTGGTAGACGCATTACCAGTGGACCAGCAAGGACCAATTGACAGAGAAGAAGACCACGACCTCGTCTCAGCACCACCAATGGCAGAGCTCCAACTAAGAGCACAAACACTGGCAACAACCAGCGACACTAGCGAACATCAGCCAACAGTATTGGCATCGCCACCAGAACCAGAAAACATAGAAGTGCACTCACCAGAAGTAGACGCACTTGCTGCACGCACAGCTGAGTTACACCTACCGGAACCTATTAGAGGATTACCTTTCACCATGGCCACTCAGACAGCAGTATCACCACCTCAACTCTTAATCAATGAGCACACAGGCCACACACAGCCGCTAGCACCAGAAGATATGCAGGCTGTCAACAGAGCAATGGGACCAGACATCCCCGATGCACCTTGCAACCAAGGGGAACCAGATATGTTCTGAGAGTTCAGAATTGATCGCGGGAGAATACCCTCACCAGATAACAGACCATTCCCACCTAGGAGAGGAGGGCCCCCAGCCGGAGGGCCACCAGATGGAGGATGGCCACAAGGAGGAGGTGGAGGACTCCCTGGAGGAGGTGGAGGGCCATACCACACAGCAGCAATCAATGCCCCACAAGGAGGAGGCAACGACAAGTTTATTGGCAACCCACCACCGCCGTTCACTGGGTCCAGAGCCCAAGCAGAAGCCTTTATCCTCCAATGGGAGGTATACTTGTGAGTCAACGCCAATCACTCAGCCATGAGGAACAAGTATCAGAAAGCTATGTTGTTCCTCACATACATTCAGGGAAACACGGTTAACCAATGGGTGATGTCCGCCAGCCGATGGCTCATAAATGAGGTCGCCACCGGCACCAATCAGTTTGACAATTGGCTCTGGGAAAATGTACTCCACGCGTTCAGAAGACAATTTGGTGATATACTCAGCAAGGAGCGCACACAAGCCCAGCTCAATGCTGGCATTCACATGAAGGATGGAAGAATTGATGACTACATTGCACAATTCGAACAGTTGGTCCACCACATGGAATACTTCATCAAAGGGTTGCCAAGGGCACTATACAAAGTGATGTACCAACACAATGACCCAAGGACATATGAACAGTGGAGAGAATCTGCCCTGAAGTGGCAGCAAAAGTGGATTCACATGCAGACAGTACGAGGTAATCTCGACGCATTCAAAAGTAATGCTAACAAAGGACCATTGGGGTTGCTGGCAAAACTACTGGCCCCACTGTCTCACCCCAATGCCATGGACACCTTGGCAGACAGAGTGCGTGGTCAGCTTGCCAGAGCAGAAGATATAGTCAACAGTCGACCGCCCTTCCCGCCAAGGGGGGGATACCTGCAATGACAGCAACAAAATCGTTGTGATTACAGCAAGGTGCAGTGTTACAACTGCAAGAAATTTGGCCACTTCAGTCGGGACTGTCGGCAGCCACGCCACAACCAATGAACACCACAAATATGGGCAGCCAAAGAAGCACCCAGGACTAGTGAAGACAAAGCCAAAGAATGGCTTTGGGGAGTAGCAGGAGAAGGAGATGACGTCAAGGACCTTGTCCTCCAGAAGTTGATGGGGACGGATTTTTCAAGCGCCTGAACCTGGCGGCCTGGGTGAGGGCAATTTGTTGTAACTCTGTATACATTATGCGCTACCATTCTATGAAAGTTCCAATTGCACTGCGTACTCGTTATAACACAGCCGACATCAAAGCATTGGTAGACTCTGGGGCTACTGACAATTTTGTGAGCGCACACTTCTTAAAAGAAATGGGGATAAAAACGTGCCCCCTAGAGAAGCCAAAGAAGATATACAATATAGACAACACCACGAACAAGGCAGGACACATCACCAGCTACGTAATTCTAAAAGTATCAGTAGCTGGTGAAGCTAAAGAAATGCGCTTCCTAGTCACAGACATCGGAGGCGAAGACATCCTGTTCGGCTATCTGTGGCTGGCAGCGTACGAGCCAAAATTCAAATGGAGGACCGGCACCATAGCTGCCGAACACCTGCCCATCACAATTCAAACCACTTCACCCAACAGCTGATGAGATGTACTGGCCCATCTACTCACCACCGAGAAAGAAGAAATTGTTCGGCAGCTTGGGGAAGAAGAGACCAGAGTACGATGATTAATGATGACATCAGCAGAGCTAGCAGTAGCAGCATTGCCAAAAGACAAGAAGGAAGTAACCCTACCACCACAATACCAACCATTCAAAGAGGTATTTGACAAACAAGATGCGACCATGCTGCCAGGCAGGAGACCTTGTGACCACGCAATAGTATTCCAGCTGGACGCACCCACAGCCATCAATTGCAAAGTATACCCTATGACAGCAGTAGAGGACACCGCCCTGGATGAGTTTATCGAAGAACAACTAAAGAAAGGGTACATTCAACCCTCACAGTCCCCTTATGCGTCATCCTTCTTCTTTATCAAAAAGAAGGATGGGAAACTACGACCCGTCCAAGACTACCGGGAGATAAACAAGTGGACTGTACATAACCAATACCCATTACCACTCATACCAGACCTGATGAGGGACCTTGGTGGAGCCTACCTTTTTTCCAAATTGGACATTTGACAAGGGTACAATAATATACAAATCAAGGAGGGTGACGAACACAAGGCAGCCTTCAAGACCTGACACGGTCTTTTTGAACCGACGGTCATGTATTTTGGACTATGTAACTCCCTGGCAACCTTTCAGGCATTCATGAATGAGATATACCAGCCCACCTGTAACGTCCCAGGTCATAGTAAGTATCTGACCTAAGCCAATAACCCAGGGGACATGGCATAACGAGACGATTACGATACGATGACGGCTGGTTGGTTACTATACGATGACGGATGATGACTGATCCATTACTGTACGATGACTGATGGTGACTGATGCTCTTAGTGAGCGACTTACAGACCATATTAGTATTTGTCGTGTGTTGTACGTTGTGACTAGTAGTAGTGGCGTGTTACTTACCGATATAAGGAAGCTGTCGACTGTTGTGGTCGACAGCTTGAAGTTCTTGTACACCTCTCGCATCGAATCTAGGAGCTCTTTCTCTCTCTCTCTATTCCTTCGCCTTTACAGGCCGCGTTGTTATCTAAAGAAGCAAGACTCCGCCTTCGCGCGTTGAGACGATACTCTGCCTCTGTGCAAGAGTCAACCAGTTGCTGAGTCACCGCGTTCACCTTACGTTGCCTAAGTCAGGCTCACGTGCAGCTCGCACGTAACATTAACTTCAAGCTCATCATAAACTGAACGCCGTGGCGACTATCAATACCAAAGACGGCTGGGACTTCGTACCCTATCGTGTAGACACAAGAGAACGAGACGCACCCACTCGATACCTTATAGGACGAGTAAGGTGGCGACACGTACCAGACACCAGAAGAACCGACGAGAACAACACAGGATACTACGCGGAAGCAGCTACCACACAAAGGTATCATCCCGTAGTATTCAACAGAGAACGCTGTTGCTGGGTCGAGCTCAGGTGGAGCAACACCAACAGTTATTTTGAAGCAACACGACCAGCAGCAGACGACCTACACATAAACGTACCATTGGTCGACGCACGACCAATCGATCAACAAGGACCTATAGACGGTCAAGAAACAGAAGATCTAGATTCGGAACCACCAAGGACCGAATTCCAACTACGAACGGAGGTGCAGACCACATCAAGCCATACTAGCGAACGATCACCAACTCCACGAAGTGAAGCACCAGAACCTGAAGAAATTGCAGTGCAATCACCAGAGGTAGACGCACTAGCCGCGCAAACAGCTGAGTTACATATTCCCGAACCAATTAGAGGAATACCATTCAGCTACATGACTACTCAAACAGAAGTATCGCCACCCCGACTCGTCATCAACGAGCAAACGGGTCACGTCCAACAACTACAACCGGAAGATATGGAAGCCGTTAACAGAGCTATGGGACCTGATGTCCCTGACGCACCAAGTATCCCTGAAGGAACCGATATGTTTTACGAGTTCCGACTCAATAGGAACAGGGTGCCATCACCAGACAACCGACCTTTTCCCCCACTGAGGGGACCACCAGGAGGAGGACCACCAGGAGGAGGACCACCAGGAGGAGGACCACCAGGAGGAGGACCACCAGGAGGAGGACCACCAGGAGGAGGACCACCAGGAGGAGGACAGCAAGGAGGAGGAATACAACAAGCACCCCACGGAGGAAACGATAAATTTATCGGTAACCCACTGCCCACATTCACAGGAAACAGAGGACAAGCCGAGTCCTTCATTCTCC
>WITN01000712.1:0-45613 GCA_015025155.1 Lactarius quietus | reverse complement strand
ACACACCAACCGAAGAAGGGGAAATCCTCCCCCAACTCGCACGACGCACTCACCCTATCAAAATAAGGGTGGACATGGAGGTCCACCAAGAACAAGAAGAAGAAGTGTTTAGCAGTGTCGACTATGGCACAACCTGTTCTTCAAGACGAAGGGCAAGAAGATGATGCCCCATATGGGTTTATGTTATGACACCAAACTGATTTTAACTTTTCTTGTCATGTGACTGTCTCATTTATCGTTGCTTTCCTTTTACCTGACCACATCCACTCATTACTCAGACTGATTACTATACTCTTAGATGACACGGCCCTGAGCCACATGACTCCTTACTATACATGACTCACATGGGAGGCTACTATGACGCGGCCCCCATTTTCTTATTGTTCTGCTGCGCATTACTCATTTCTTATTGTTCTCTGCTGCGCACGCTGTTGTGACTCAGTGCGCAGCCCCTTTGTGACCCATTGTTCCCGTTACCTTATTGTTCTTGTTACAATAATTGTGGTTGTGACACCATTGTTCTCAGATACTATAAAGTCTGGCTCATCTGTACCATGTAGCTTCAGACTTGACTTCTCCTGTATCTTACAGCACAGTCTCTGTCTAAAACATCTTGCTCATCATCATCAGTCTGATAAGTTCACCTTGTGTTCACTTATTGCCCTCTCACCAAGGAACCCTCTCAACTATCCCTTGCACTCCCTTTCTATTATCCCCTCTCATTGTATCTTTGCTATAAGTCCCTTGAGGCATGCTTAGTACAACTCTATCACAGTAAACTCTCTAAGTGTACTTTACGCTTAGTACTCTGATATCGAATCACCCCTCTACCCCTTCAGCATCCTCAGGATCCCTAAGCCAAGTCAGCTGAACATCCCTGCTGTGATGTAACAGTTTATTCCCAATGACCCTAGCAGCCGCCACTATTACCCCATTTATGTTCCTAATGAGCGGTATGTCAGTGGCAAGTGGCCAAGCCAAGAGTCGTCTTGGCCACTTACATCAAGTACTCCCCCGACTTTACTATGGTAACCAGGACACAGCGCAAAGGAGCTCCTGAGTGCACTGTGCCGTTATGGTGGGCAGGCGTAGCCACCATTACAGCACCATTACTGAAGTGCAGTGGAAGACTCTGCAGTGGGAGAGCGATAGCAAGTTCGCAGTGAAGGAGGCACTGGCGGACTTGGGAGACGTTCAGCTCATAGGAGAAATTAACAGATACAGGGGTTACTCACAGACCAAGGACATTCTGGAGAAGTTATGCAGAGAAGCGCAACACAGGGTCGATGAAATCCTCCGCGAACTAGTGGAAGTGGAGAGAGTCCTTTATAGGACTAAGATGCACCTTGAGATGGCTAACGCTTATCAGGAGGTTCACGACCGTTTCACCAGATCCTTCACCATGCCCTACACCATTCAACCTCATCAGTCCCCTGAACCTACCCCCCTTGAACCACGCCGTGGCGGGACCCACGGAAACAACCCCTACTAACCGATGCTTGTCACCCTCGTGCCAAGAAATGTTACTGCTGTGGGTCCACCAGTCACAAAGTGGCCCAGTACACATCCAGACGCCAGGTCAAGCGCTGCAGGATTGCAGCAGCAGCGACCACCAGACAAGAGGTGCACCTTCAAAAGAAGAATCGTTCACCGACCCCTCCCCTACCAAATTCGACAAAGCAGTGGAGGAGCCAGAAATGTCACTCCTCAAGAAAATGGCGCTGCTCGAACGTGAGGAGTGGACTCCAGAGGTATGCACCAAGTGTGGAAAAACTAATGCCAAGCATACGGAGCTGGAGTCACATGATGGATAGCGGTGGCTTATGTATTTGATACTCCATCCGACGCTTAGAGTCTTAGGTAATTGATACTCCAGCCGACGTTGGCCGACGTGCAAGATTCTTCATGTTTGATACTCCAGCGACGTCGGCTGAAACAGCGGGCGGTCCGCCAGCATTATTTGATGGGAAACGACCATATAGGAGTGTGGGTGATATGCAGAATGTACAGGCGGGCCACCCGACGCCCATATATGACTGGACATGATACTTCAGCTAATGTTGGCTGAAATGGCGGGCTGCCCGCCATCGTTACTTAGTTAGAAACATTCATTTAAGAGTTTGTATGATATACCAAGTGTTCACAATGTACAGGTGGGCCACCCGATGTCCATATATCACTGGAAATGATCATATCAAAGTGCATGCATTCTGGTAAGTGTTTGGGAGGAATTTATGGTCCACCTGATCAAGTAATGAGACAGAGGAGATATACAAGACATGTTATGATAAATGGTATGTGATGAACATATGATTGTATGGGATAAAGACCATATGAGATAGAAGTTGAACAGATAGTTAAGTACAGAGATGAATCAAATGCTGAGACATGCATATGTGGAATGAACTATACATGAATACCTAGGAATGTCTTAGGATGGACTAATCTGCTTGCAATGAAGTCATGGCTCAGATATGGAAGTGTGACATAGACTTTGCCAATATACTAAGGCATGGCTCAGATATGCATGCCTGAGATGGACTATGCTAATGGCTAATTTACCAAGGCATGCTCTTGTGCAGTCAGATTCTAACTTACTTGCTACAATAACAATGAACATATGTCAATCCATTACTCAGACTTAATGAGATGAGATAAACTATGCAAATAATATATACTATATGATGATCTGCCCCTCTTGATATAATAGATATGTATATATTTCAATGTATTGTTCAGGTATCCTAATATACCAAGCCACATTGTCGAGTGGTCCGACCTGCTTGCTCTGATAGTGATGTATGGATCTCAATTCATTATGTGAATGGACAAGGACATACTTTCAGGTCAAACACCCTACTTGTTATGATGTGTACACCTCAATGCTTTGCAAACATAAATGGAGTGAGAGAGACTATGCAAAGGTATGAAAGACATACTGTCGGGTGGACGGCCCTTCTAGCCATGATAGTTATTTAATCTCAATACATTTGTCAGGTGTGTTAATGTACAAAGGCATACTGTTGGGTGATTCGACTTGCTTGCTATGATAGCTATGAAAGGATGTCAATCTATTGTGCATATGTGCTAAGATATGCCTTTGGGTGGAACATCCTAATTGCTATGACAGCAAGGTTTACATTGCAATTCATGTCTCAGACATACAGAACGAGATGGACTATGGTCACATAGCAAGACATACTTCCTGGAAATCTGCCCCACTTGTTGTGATAGTCATGTACACATCTCACTGCATCAATGCATATAGTTGAGTGGTCCGACCCTTGTACTATGGTAGTGATATCTGTATCTCAAAGCATTGTTGAAATGTGCCAAGACATACTTCCTGGTAGATCACCCTACTTACTATCATAGCAAGGTATAGATATCCATTCATTGCATGCACATGCAGAATGAGAGGGACTATGCTTATATAGCAATACATAGTTTTGGGTAGTCCACCCTGCATGAATGATAGCTATATAAGCATCTCAATGCATTGTCAGATATGCTAATGTAACAAGCAATACATTTGGGTAGTCTGACCTCCTTGCCGTGGTAGTGGTGTATGGATCTTTATATGTTCAAAGACATACAATTGCCTAGTTGCTAAGATAGAATGGTATACATCTCAATCGATTACCAACTAATATAGAGGGAGATGGACTATGCTTATGTAGCAAGCCACACTTTTAGGTGGACCACCCCAATTGCTATAATAGCTGTGTATACATCTATAGACACTCAATACTCTGGAGAACATTGGCAGAAAAGGCGGGCCATCCGACATTCATATGTGACTTGAAAATGATTGTATCAAAGCAAAGGCATTCTGCTGATTGCTTGGAAGTTATAAGCATCCCATCTGACATGAAACCAAGACTGGTCATATTGAGGACATACATGATGCATGACATAATGAATGAGATATGATGGACATGCAATGGTATGAGGTGTAAGTCATATGAGATAGAATCTGAATTGATGGCTATGCACAGAGATCAATGCATAGCTGGGATATGGATATGTGCAATAAACTATGGTAATGTACAAAGGCATACTGTGGGGTGGTATGAACTGCTTGATATGTTAGGTATGCATACATCTCAATTCATCGCCCTGATATGCATGTCTGAGAATTGACTATGCTAATGTGCCAAGGCTTGCTGTTGGGTATCCTGATATGCTTTCTATGATAGCTATGAATTCATCTGAAATGGTGTCCCAGACATAAAGAAAGATGGAATATGGCTATGTACCAAGACATGGTTTTCAGTGGACCACACGTCTTGCTAACATAGCTATGTATACATCTTACTCCATTGTTCAGATGTACATATGTGCCAAAGATATGGTAGGGTGGTCCACCCCACCACTTATCATAGGTATGTATATATCACAAACCATTGCACAGATATAGGAAATGAGATGGAGCACAAAGACATGGTTTCAAGTGGTCCGCCCTCCTTGGATTGATAGGTATGTAAGATCTCAATTGATTGCACATATGTATAAAATGAAAGGGAACATGGATATGAGTGGTCTGGCATCATGTCAATGAGGGCTATGAATACATCTCCATTCATTGCATGAAAACATGAAATGAGACAGTATGTTTATGTACCAATCCATTACTTCCACTGGTCTGTGCTCCTTGCAATGATAACTATGTATGGATCTCAATCCATTGCACAGATGTACACATTGAGATAGAGCATGATCACGTACCAAGACATGGATTTGAGTGGACCATCCTCATGGGAATGAGATATATGAATACATCTTGATGAATTACCCAGACTTGGAATATGTTCATGTACTGACACGTTGTCTCGAGTGGACCGCTCTCCCTTCAATGATAGCTATGTATGCATCTCAATCCATTGCAGCCTGATGTTGCATCGACTACATGTACTGGCACTCCATGACATGAGTGATCAATGATACAAGGTATCAGAAGAGGTGAATTCAAATTACTAAGATACAATATAGGGACATGTACATCAGTTAGGACAATAGGATGGATTGCACATTGTAGTGCTTTAATGGAGACTTGGTAATAGGAGAAAGAGCATGGATGGAGCTTTGAGAAAGCTCCTCCCAAGAATGCATCTGGTATGATGCATATGCTTCATGCCCTTTAAGTGAGCTCTGTGTAGCAGTGAGCATAAGACCCCTCCATATCTCTGCCTTAGAATGAAAATATGCAGGAATCCAATGAGCTTCATTATGTATACTGTCCTGCTCTTCCAACCATCTTTCAAATTGTGCTTTGGCACGCAACCAGTGCACCCTGTCAACTGTGTGATATGAAGTGTGAGCAGATGAATCTGAGAGAAATGCACAAATGGTTTACAATCATGCATCCATGTTCCATCATCATCTGAGGCCTTGCCAAAGCTCCAAATCCAGGATTGCTGTCTGTTGCGTTGCCCACGCTTCTCTGAACCAAGCACAAGGGTTGCCACATGAAGATCATCAGGGGAAAGCTGAGGGAGGTTCAGACCAGTCGGGTATACATTCTGAAGTGCCTCATAAGCATCCCTTGCCATGCAGTATATGCATGCATGCTCTTGGATGGATTTCTCAACACTGTAGATGGCATTCCATGCACGGGTCTTTGTTTTCTGGGTGTTGGCAGGTCGTACTTGAGTGCGAAACAGTGCAGATTTGTACCCAAGTCCGAGGCAGATGTTGTGAATGGCATCATTGGCCTGTGAATGACGTAGGCGGGCCTCCTTAACTGCAAGGGATTGTACACCATGGGCAATACACCAATCCAGTCCAAGGGATGATGGCAAAAGAAGTTGGACATACTCAGGGTTGGGGGATTCAATCCAAGAGACATCTGAAGGATTGGGATGGATGTAATAGGAGGGCTCAGCATGGTCAGGATCTGTGTCTTTTGGGTATTTCGGGTCACCTGCCATGTCAAACTCTTCATAATCACCCAATGCTGAGATTAGGGAATCATCTGTGGGATATTGGTGGAGGAAAAATTGGGCTTGATTCTCAAAAGCATCGATGAGCCTTTGCAGGCGATGCCTCTTGCTTTCAATGGATTGTGCTTCAGTGGTCAGCTTTGAGCCATGTGCTCTGAGCTGACATCTAATGATCATTCTGAGAACATGGAACATTAGCAGGTGGTGAGTACATGCATCACTGCACTTACTGCAGCTCCTGTATCTTGATGCCAGATGCAATCCATGATGCTTGACCATTGGTGAACCTATCTCCATCTTCATCAGGGACAGGTGGTGTTGCTGAATGTGATGATTAGAAAACAGATCATGACATATGCAATGTCCATACACTTGGCTGTGGAGGTATCATATATGTCCATTGAAGTGACATCAATGGTTCTGTTCTGCTGAGCATGCCTCTCAACAGCAAGCCATTGAGTGATATGTTTCTCCAATCGACTGCTCAGAGCAGCAAATGCCTCAGCACTAAGGTCCATGGATGCGTTGAGACGCTTCCAGCGATTCAGAAGTGAGGGCACTAGAATATGAGTATCAGTATGAGGGGAAGGAACACATTTGAAGCATAAGTGATACATACCAATGTGAATCATCTTCTTGAAATTGGAATGGTTCATGTGTGCATCCAATACTTCCTGTCGATGAACCAGGGACATTCCTCGAATGCTTCGAGAGATGTGATTAAGGGGTGCCCAGAGAGACTCAATGATTTCCCCATCAACCTGCTTCGCACCAGGAATGTAGCTGGGTGAAAATCTAGGAAGACAGGAATCTTTATGTCCATGAATATGGAACAGGCCAATGCCAGTGCGAAGCTCGAGGGAGCTGGAGATGGATAACTCTGGGCTTGCCTCAACCCTGTCTTGAAGATGGACTCCATATTGACACATGATGTCATACATGACCAAAGCTACAGGAATCTCTGCCATGTTGTATGAGAGAGCTTTGCAAAGACTATAGTCCATGTTGATCTGTCTGAAAGAAAGAGAGGCCATCTATCTCCAGTTCTAAGATGGCAAATAGATGAGACATACCTCTCTCCTTTCTGGAAATCCACTACAGATGTAAGGACAAAGAAGCCATGACAGCAGGCGGTTGCTCCGATGCCTGTTACATCAAGATGAGGTCTCCTGGAAGATGCTTGTTCAATGGCCTTGTATGTGTTGCATGTACTAGGCTGTATGACTGTGAAGTCAGCTCATGGATTGAGAGGCAATGACATACCTGGGCAATTTCTTTCCCAGTTTTCAGATGAGCCTTATATGAGCTCTGATTGACCATGAATGCCATCCCAGATGAAAGGGGAATGTCCTTCTCCCTTGTCCTGGACTTCATATGCTCTGCAGAGAAGTTACCATCCATGATGAAGGTCCTGATGAGTTGATCCCTTTGATCCATTAAGTGAATGGTTATGTGATATGCATGAAGCAAACACACTGATTATATCTCTTCTTCCAATCATCTGGGAGATTGATGCCTGGCTGTGGGCAGGCAGGGCAGAATATGGCCATAGATCCATCTATAGAGGGATCATCTTGCTGGAGTCCAATGCCACTTTGCATTCTATTGCTGAGATCACGCCATTGATGCGAGGCTCTAAGCAGCTGCTTGTATAGGTTCTATGATACAGTCACAGTAGTCAATGAGCACATCAAGCATGTTCAGGAATGTGACATACTGGGACTCTGTCAGGGAAGACTCTATTGGTTATGATTTGAAGCTTTGAATAGTATTGCTGTGCAGTTGTCTTGCTCTCCAGGTTGTCCATAAGAAAGTCATCCAGAACTGAGAAGGTGAACGCATTTCAATTTGCTTGAAGCTTGAGGGAAAGAGCCCAGCTTGGAGAAGCTGCTCATCTCTTTGGACTGCATTTTGACATATACAGAATAAAACTTCCATGTCAAAGACCCCAGTCTGATTAACCACAGTCAGGAGTGGATTGCCTGACTTGGCTGTGCGAACACGTTTGGAAGACTTCTCATGTTCATCCACCAAAGGCTGCAGGTAATCAAATAGATTGTTAGATAAATGAACATCATCAGTGTTCGCGGCGGGCAGAGCGACAGGCGGACCAGTCAATGCTTCATTCACAGATCTGAGTGATGCAGAGCTTGATGGCTTTGCTTTCTTCTTTGCAGATCTGCCTGCCTCATCCGCCATAATGCCCTAGATGTAAGTCAGTGCCAGAATGAACAGACAGATGCAAGTGTCATTCATACATCTACTGTGATTGGATATGGTTCGCCTGTATGCCCAAGACATAGCTTAAATCCAAGTGTGTAAAGGGATGTTGGTGAAAAGTGTGAACCAGTCCAAGTGGAGATGCGATGGAATGGAGATCTCATATGTGCTTTAAGGCAGCAAGGAAGACAAAAGTAGTTGCCTTCAATGCAGTCTGAACACTTGACATGCATAGGAGCACTGCAAATTGAACACTTGGGAGCTTTGGTCAGTCCCTCCATCTCTAGCAACAGGTGGAGATAGCGGGTGCGATGTTCAAGCCATTGGCCCATTGGTGTCTTCACATAATAAGTACCATGATCATGTATATGATGGCAAAGCAAGACTTACATTTCCTTGAGTGTTCCCTGTATCTATGTCAAAGGCTTCAATGTCATCCTCAAAGGATTCAATTAAATGGAGAGGATGGGATTGTTCAATCCCATGTGAAGGGTGGCCAGATGGCTTTGATGTAGTAACCTTGCCTTCATGGGTGGCCTCTTTCCCTCTAGTGCCAGATGACTGACCCAATGGCTTTACCTTGGAAGATGGAAGGGAGGCTGGGAGTGGAGCTACAGCCTCAGTGGTGCGGACGGAGCGCTTTGACTTCTTGGTCTGTGTCTCCACCTTAACAGTCTTTCCCATTGGGATAGAGAACTCAGTCTTGGGAGCCATATTTAGGATAGTTGTTTGGAGCGGATGTGTGTGTGGGATGAACACATTCCAGATGTGCAGCTGCACTATTTATATAAGAATAGATATTATACCATACCTGAAATGAGACAGCCTTGTACTATAATATACAAGAGCATGGACCATAGTAAGAACAATAGAGGCAAGGAGACAATGGAAATGTAAAGACAGAGAACAAGACATTGAAGACATGCAAATGTGCACACATGATATAAAGCAATGCTCATGAAGAAGGGCATAATACAAGGAGCAGGCAATGGATCATAGGGAATACAATGGAGGCATGTGGACAACAGAGATGCAAACAAGAGACCAAGATGTACAAGGACTTGGGCAATTGGAGACATATTCTCTCACTGACAGGATGTGACAGGGTGCATGCAACATGGTCTCATAATGAGTCAATGCATGCTAAGCATTGATGATGTGTATGCCTGGCATATGAATGCCTTATCAGCTATATTGAAAACGATTGGGATTGGGTGGTCCGCCTGCTTCATGCACAGATGGGGCATACATCATAATGTACATTGGACATCAGTCAAATCTCATTGCCATCATTGCTCCCTTCCAAATAGGATGGCATGTGAGATGTGGTAGCAGCCTGAATGTCTGCTGGATTTGCAATCGATGAGATGTCAATGCCTTCAGCTTCACAAAGTGCATCCATAATGATGGAAACATTGCCCATGTTAATGTCCATTCTTTGTACTTGAGTGCTGATCTCAGTGTTCTATATCATCGGTGAGATGCATCTACATCTGATGACCAGGGAGCTATTCATACCTGGTCCTCATTCATCTGGACTTCATTGGATATGGTCACCTCCTCTTTGGAGTGAGGTTTCATGCTGATTGACTGAATGCCAGAATCTGATCCATACATGTCATCCTCATCGAAGGATTGAGTATCAGATGAGGAGTCATCGATAGGATCAGAAAGCATGACTGGGGAATGCTGCCTCCCCTGCTGGATCTTCTTGTTGGCCTGATGAGTTGTTGCATTATCGATGTGCTGACGATCCCGGCTAGTAGATGCTTTGGCATGTGAGTAGGATGTGCCTTTGGAATTGAATGTATGAAGGGGCATAATATGCAGTGTTATGGGTGATGTGAAGCACACATATGTGTCTTCACAATGAGTGATTAATATACCAGATGATTATATGACATTATGGCACACAAGGCTAGAATTGGATTTACACACATCACATACATAAGTCTGACATGTGTGAGGACACCAGACATAAGCATGAATCAGAAGACCATGACACAGCCATGTTCCATGCCATATCATGTCTTATGTTCCATATTCAATGTTTCAAAGTAGAAGCATAACATGTCTGTTGATGAGATGGCCCGATCAGCTCAGATGATTTCAATATCATATCATTGAGCCAATTGTGTTATATGTGAGGTGATATAGTGATGACAATCTGTTTTCATTCACTCATATGGTTAAGCAGTCAATGCAATGTATTATTAGAAAGCAGGTCTTCAGCAAGCAGCAATACAAGAGGTCCCTTCATATTCAAGGTTACATAATGATATACAGTAGTCCGCTGATCGACAACATCCTTGAACTCCCAGTGCGGGCACCTTGCGTGCACTGGGCGGGCGATATGCTGCCTTGCCCACAGTCCAGGAGACAATAAATGTATTGGAAGCCTAATTCCTGAGCAAGGTGATCGAAGAGCCACATTCACATTTAAGGGTTCATGATAAGACAATACACCCACCTGATTGGCAACGTCGTTGAGCTCCCAGTGCTTCTGCCTCGCCCACGCGGGGCGGGCGGAGTGCCGCATCAGCCACATTTCAACAAACAAACAATGTCTTGCAAGCATGACTTGAGATCATGATGATACAAGATCCCTATTTGTACTCAACGTTATATGATCATATACTACACCTGCCTGATGAACGACATCTTTCAACTCCCGTTGCTGGCTCCTCACCCATGCAGAGCAAGCGACATGCTGCCCCACCTGCGATGACCTGACGAGATGTAATCTGTGATTAAAGCCATATAGTAATAATATATACCTGACAGGTCCGATGTGTCTGAGGTGATATTGTGATTACAAAGTGTTTCATTCACTCATAAGGGTTCAGCAGTCAAACAATGTATTGAGAAGCATGCTTTGAGATCGGAGCCATACAGGAGCCTCAGTCATATTCGATGGTACAGATTGGTAAACTACGTTCGGTTAGATGACGACGTCCTCAAACTCCCAGTACTGGCGCCTCGGCCACGTGAGGCGGGCGACGCGCCACCTCGGCCGCGATGTACTGACAGGATGTAAGCTGTCATTGAACGCATAGAATATCTATACATACCTGAGGCGTCCGATGCCGAGCCAGAACCCGAAGGAGCGTTAGTATGTGCATCTGAGATCCCCAGAGATGCAATGGGTATGCCAGGTGATGATTGGGACTGAATGCTGGGGGAAGGCGAACGATGAGGAGGGGGAGGTTGGATATAACCAGGAAGGGTGCTTGGGACTATGCCTTGCTTCCCAGCAATGGCATTCAGTACCAGGATGACGTAGTCCATCTTACCTTCCAGTGAGTTCACGCGTGATGTGAGATCTTCACCTACATGAAGTAATGAAAGCTCTACCAATGTTTAGACAAATGGAGACTTACCTGGAGTGCCGGACGGACTACGCAGAGACATGGGGCTGTGTTGCGATGAGCCACCCTCATCAGACAGGTTTAAGGTGCCCTGGACGTCTTCTGGAAAGGCAACCCCTTCACAGATGATGTCAGTGGCTGATATAGTGAACGCCCACAAAGAGGACACATGCCTTGGGATGCCATAAAGCGAACTATCGGGAGCACCCACGAAGCAGGCGGTGTGCAAAGCCTCCTCCTGCCTGCACAGAAGGTGCAGGCAACTGTGACGCACTTGGGGTTATTCTGAGAGACGCATTCCGGCCTCTTGTTCTTGGGGTTTCTGCATGGGCCACACCGGTTCTTGAATGAATAGAATGGAGTGTGTCAGTATCTGAAAGACGATGAATGTGAGACAGCACTTACATCACCTGTTGCAACGAGTGGCTTGTTATCCATCCAACGATGTTGAGCTGGTGGTGGAGGGGAACCATCGTCTACATGTACTCTGGGAATCAATGTGTCGGACGGGCCACCCCGCTTGTGTGGGGTGGTATCAAAATCTTCTATTTCATCGTCGTCTTGGGGGGCTGCATCTGGGGTGGTTGTAGTGTAAGCTGCCTCAGTCTCCGGCATAGCATATCGCCTTGGGACTCTGAATGCATAAGGTGCTGGAGAGGCAGGAGGCATGGATGGTGCAGCAGGCATGGCAGGCGGTGCGGGCAAAGCAGGTGGTGCATGCAAAGCGGGTGGAGCGCTGCGTGGGTCACTCGAGGCAGGAGTTAGAAGTGCGCGTGCCTTCCCCTTCGATGAACGCGTTGCTGCTGGCAGAGCAGGCATTGAGGGTGGTGCTGTCATGGGTGGGGCTGCAGGCGCTCTAGGCAGCGCACGCGAAGTGGGAGGGTCCATATGTACTGGGTAAACATTATGAAAGACTCAGATGTCTATGTATGAATATATGAAGCGTGCGCACCATCTTCATCGTGCTGGGGGGCTGGGAGGCCAACCTCCCACCATCTCTTATGCTCTTGTAGGCCTTTGAGATAAGGACCCAGATACAGAGAGGATAGATCAGGGTGCCAGTCCGGCTCATTCGCCCTCTGGTTCTTGCAATAACTGGAGATGTAGTCAGTAGTAAAGATGCTCCAATCAGGAGATCGCTTCTCCGCCTCAGCCGCCTTCCATTCCACACTCATCACCTGAATTATGGGGTGGACGCGAGGCTTCTTGAGGATCTTCGTTGGCTCAGACATGTACTTCTTGAAATTGTTGCCAATGGACACCTGGATGTAATACGATGTCAGTTCCATAAGTACATATGTTGTACTGGTACACCTACGATCTCTTCTTTGACCTTGTTCATAAGGTATGGTTCCTGCGCCTGAGGTGGCGGGCGAGGCGAAAACGTCCTCGTCGCAGCAAGGAGCCTCGCAGCAGTCATCAGGAATTGCACCTCCAGCTGAGTTAATTCCTGCGGAGGTTTCGGCGGAGGCATTAGAGCAAATACACGTTCACTGAGGATCCCAGGAAGAGTCTGATGGGCCAGGCGATAAGGGAGTGGAGCCTGGTGATTGGTTGCCTTTTCTGGCGTGTGGCCCGCCGTTTCACCCGATGATTATCGCAGGGAAGTGCAAAGTGCTTTCACTGTTCCCTCAAAGATATGGCTCAACCTTCTAAACTTGCAGGAGTTCAGTCACGTCAAGGAGGTGCCAATGCATCTTCCTCTGGAACATCTGGGCTTGCTCAGCTCAGTGGTGACACAGATGAACCCTCCCCCTTCGACTTTCTTGATTATGTGCCATCTCCTGTCACAGTGCGTCCTCTGCATATTTGACACGTCTTCATATGCTAACTCTGCGATCCATGTGTAATAGGAGCAAGACACCAGAAAGCCTCAAGCACCTGAACCACCTCAATCGACTGGGGACTCAGTGTAACGTCCCGGGTCATACCACGTAGCTGACCTAACCCATAAGCGATGGGACGTGATACTAGGGGTGTTTGCTGATTGCTTGCTGACTGATGACCGCGGACTAACACATGATTACTATGATGATTACTGATAGTATTACCGATCCGATGACTGAGACTGACTGTACGATTACCAAGTAGTAGTAGTTGAGGCGTTCGTATTAGTGGACGATTATCCAGCAGTAGTAGTAGTGGCGACCTCGCTGACGAAGGTGGGTCGCGCGTTAGTGTTATAAGGAAGCTATTGACTGTTGTGGTCGATAGCTTGGATTTCTTGTACAACTCTCGACTTGTTATCCAATTGCCGTGTTCTCTTCCTCTTATCTCATCCTTTGGGGTCGCGTTCCAAGTCAACAGCAAGGACTCCGCCTTCGAGCGTTGAGGCGACACTCTGCCTTCGTGCTAGAGTTGGGAAACTGCTAAGTCACCGCGTTCATACTTTTAGTTGCCTAAGTCAGGCTCACGTGCAGCTCGCACGCAACATTAAATCCAAGCTCCTCAAACATCGAACGCCGTGGCAACTCTCAACACTAAAGACGGCTGGGACTTCGTGCCCTATCGTATCGACGCAAGAGAACGAGACGCACCAGTCCGATACATCGTAGGACGAGTAAGGTGGCGACACGTACCAGACACCAGAAGAACTGAAGAAAACAACACTGGATACTACGCGGAAGCAGCCACATCACAGCGCTTCCACCCAGTAGTGTTCAACCGAGAACGCTGTTGCTGGATTGAACTCAGGTGGAGTAATACCAACAACTACTTCGAGGCAACACGACCAGCTGCCGACGATCTAAACATCAACATACCACTGGTCGACGCACGACCGATCGATCAACAAGGGGCCATAGACGGCCAAGAAGGACTAAATCTTGATTCGGAACCACCAAGGACCGAATTCCAACTACGAGACGTAACACCGGCAATATCAAGCCATACCAGCGAACGATCGCCAACCCCACACAGTGAAGTGGCAGAACCCGAAGAAATCGCAGTACAGTCACCAGAAGTAGACGCGCTAGCCGCACAAACAGCTGAGTTACACATCCCCGAACCAATTCGAGGAATACCATACAGCTACATGACGACCCAAACAGAAGTGTCACCACCCCAACTCGTCATCAACGAACAAACGGGCCACGAACAACAATTACAACCAGAAGACATGGCAGCTGCCAACCGAGCAATGGGACCAGATGTCCCCGATGCTCCGAGTACGCATGGCGAACACGACATGTTTTACGAGTTCAGACTCAACTGCAACAGAGTACCGTCACCAGACAATAGACCATTCCCTCCATTAAGACAGCCAAGAGGAGGACCGCCAGGAGGAGGACAGCCAGGAGGAGGACCGCCAGGAGGAGGACCGCCAGGAGGAGGACCACCTCTGGGAGGACCTGCGGTAGCCCATAACGCGCCTCAAGGAGGCAACGACAAATTTATTGGTAATCCACCACCCACATTCACAGGGCAAAGATCGCAAGCCGAATCCTTCATCCTTCAATGGGAAGTCTATGCAGGGGTCAACGCAAACCATTCAGCAATGCTGAATAAATATCAAAAAGCTATGTTATTTCTAACATACATCCAAGGAAACGCGGTTAACCAATGGGTCATGTCCGCGAGTCGGTGGCTCGTAAATGAAGTGGCCACAGGAACCAATCAATTCGACAATAGGCTATGGGAGAATCTGCTCCATGCCTTTCAAAGACAGTTCGGAGACGTACTCAGCAAAGAACGAGCGCAAGCCCAGCTCGATGCTGGAATCCACATGAAGGATGGAAAAATCGACGACTATATCGCCCAATTCGAACAGCTCGTTCGACATGCGGGGTATAACATCAATGCAGAACAAACGCTCAAATACTTCACAAGGGGACTACCAAGAGCACTATATGAAACAATGTATCAACACGATGATCCCCAAAACTATGAAGAGTGGAGAGAATCCCCCTGAAAAGGCAACAAAAATGGATTCACATGCAGACGGTCAGAGGAAACCTGGACGCTTTCAAACCAGGGCGTGCGACAGGAGGAGCACTAGCTAAGTTGCTAGCACCACTCCAGAATGATGACCGAATGGATACATCAGCAGATCGCGTACGAGGATGACTAGCAGGGGCTGAAGACATTATAGCAAACCACCCCAGAAACACAAACCACCGCAACCACCATTCCCACCAGGGGAGGGTTCATACAAAGGCAGTTTAAACGAGACCACAGCCAGACGCAGTGCTATAACTGCCAAAGATGGGCCATATCAGTCGCGACTGCAGACACCTCGCAGACGCCGCGACACACAAGTACGAACGACGGAAGCTACTACAGCTCCGTCAACCAAAGAGGAAAGAGCAGCAGAATGGCTACAAGGAGTAGCAGGAGATGACGAAGAAGTCAAGGACCTGGTCCTACAACAATTGATGGGACAGGATTTTGGAAACGCCTAAACCCGGCGGCCTGGGTGAGGGCAATACGTTGTAACTCTGTGTACATTATGCGCTACCGTTCTATGCGAGTACCAGTGTCAATTCGCGCAAGTTATAACATGGCCGACATCAAAGCGTTAGTGGACTCCGGTGCCACTGACAACTTCATACATCCAAACTTCGTAAAAAGGATGGGATTGGGACAGCGGGCGTTAGATAAGCCCAAAAACATTTTTAACATCGACGATACCACTAATAAAGCAGGACAGATCACACACTATGTCATGCTTAATGTGGAAACAGGAAAAACTCAAAAAGAAATGCGATTCCTCGTTACCGACATAGGAAAAGAGGATGTATTATTGGGATATCCATGGCTCGCCGCTTACGAGCCTAGGTTCAGCTGGCGCCACGCTACCATCGATGAAAAACAGCTCCCCATCGTACTACGAACGATCAATCCAAATGACAAAAGAGCGGTACTAGCAAGGCTACTCAACGAAGAAGCAGATGACGAAAGGGTATCACGAATGTTCACAACGGAAACAAAGGAACAAATAGTGACAAAACTACACGACCAAGTATATGGACGACGATCGGCGGTCGAACTAGCAATTGACGCCAAACAATATACCAAGGAAGTCCAAATACCACAAGAATACAAAAAATTCGCGAAGGTATTTAGCGAAGACGAGTCAAAGAGGTTCCCACCAAGACGAAGTTGCGATCACGCAATTGAACTCAAAAAAGGAGCACCCGACGTAATCGATTGTAAAGTATACCCAATGACAAGGGTAGAAGACGAGGCGTTAGATGAATTCATCGATGAACAAATGGAAAAGGGGTATATTCGTCCCTCCAAGTCCCCGTACGCATCGTCTTTCTTCTTCATTAAAAAGAAGGACGGAAAACTACGACCCGTACAGGACTATCGAAAAATCAATGAATGGACAATACGAAATCAGTATCCATTACCCCTCATTGACGACCTAATCAGAGATCTAGGAGGAGCACATATATTCAGCAAGCTTGATGTCCGCCAAGGATACAATAATATTCGTATCAAGGAAGGGGACGAACACAAGGCTGCGTTCAAAACACGTCGTGGACTGTTTGAACCCACGGTTATGTATTTCGGCCTGTGTAACTCGCCGGCTACATTTCAAAGCTTCATGAACGACATCTACCAGCCCACAATAGCGAAGCACGCAGCATTCGGAACTACTATCAGGGTCTACATGGACGACATCACCATAGCGACCAAACGACACTTAAAATCACTCAAGAGACACCAAGAAGCGGTCAGCGACGTGCTTGCAGTAGCGCAAAAACATGATCTCTTCTTCAAACCCGAGAAATGCGTTTTCAACGCCCCTAGCATTGATTACCTGGGGGTAATCCTTGAAGAGGGGGTAACACGTATGGACCCCGTAAAAATTTCGGGCGTTCGCGACTGGCAATCACCAAAATCGGTAAAAGACGTACGATCATTTCTCGGTTTCTGCAACTTCTACAGGCAGTTCATCAGAGGATTTGCCACCATTGCTAAACCACTAAATGAACTAACACGAAAGGACGAGCCATGGCAATGGAACAAAAGGCAACAAGAAGCATTCGAAACATTGAAACAACGGGTAACAACAGAACCCATTCTCGCACATGCGGACCAGACGCAACAGTTCGATCTAGAAGTAGACGCGTCAGGATTCGCAGTCGGAGCAGTGCTTCTCCAGAAAAAGATGGACGGGAAACGACATCCAGTGGGATATTACTCAGCAACGCTCAACGCAGCAGAACGAAACTACGACATCTACAATCTCGAACTGCTGGCCATCGTAAAAGCGCTGAGGAACTGGAGGCATCTGTTAGCTGGATCCCCACACAAAGTACGCATATTTTCAGATCACCTCAACCTGCGATACTGGCGAGACCCGCAGAAAATCAGTCGCCGAATCGCTAGAGAAGTACTGGAACTAGCGGAATACAACTTCGAGATACACCACGTCAAAGGGACAGCTAACGGAAGGGCTGATGCCCTATCTCGAAGACCCGACTACGATCAAGGAGAGAAAGACAATGAGAATGTCGTGGTATTGCCAAACAAGGTATTTGTACGAACAGCGACCACGAAACAAGACGAACAGAGGATACGCAAATGGGTCGATCCTCATAAATTGACAAAAGAAGATGGACTCTGGTGGTACCAGGGACAAAGACTCGTCGTGACAGGGACGATGGAAGAAATCAGAGAAGTAATTTCAGCACATCACGATCCCCCCGTTCACGGACATCCAGGGATAAACCGAACAACACAAATAGTAGAGCGCCACTATTGGTGGCCCACAATGAAACAAGACATCGCCGAGTACGTTAGAGGATGCGCAGAATGTCAGCGGTGCAAGGTCAACACACAGAAAACGAGGGCACCACTACAACCCATATTCCCGAAACTGGAAGCGATGCCATTCGAGGTGGTAGCGATAGACTTCATCACTAAACTCCCAGTGTCAAGGGGATACGATTCAATACTGACAGTCACTGACCACGACTGCTCAAAAGCATCTATATTCATACCATGCAAAGAAGAAATCACAGGCGAAGAAACCGCGATAGTCTATGCAAAACACATTGTATCACGGTTTGGACTACCAACGAAGATCATCAGCGACAGAGACCCCCGATTCGCATCAAAATTCACAAGGGAATTATGCCGAATTCTGGGGATACAGCAGAACATATCAACCGCTTATCATCCACGAACAGATGGACAATCGGAACGGACCAACCAATGGTTGGAACAGTATCTCAGATTGTGGACTAACGAGCGACAGAACAATTGGGCTGACTACCTAGCGCTCGCGGAGTTCGCACACAACAATTGGACCAATGAGTCTACACGGGAAACACCGTTCAGATTACTGATGGGCTATCACCCGCTTACCAACTGGACAGATAAGAAGTCACCGATACCGCGAGTCGAGAAGCGACTAGAACAATTGAAAGAGATAAGGAGGCAGGCACAGGATCACATGCGACGCGCGCAACAGTCATGGATCAAGCATCGTGACACTCCTAAATACCAGATAGGGGACAAGGTCTGGCTTGAAGGACGTCATCTTCGAACCAACCAACCAACCACAAAGCTTGCGCCCAGAAGACACGGACCGTTCCAGATTGTCCAAGTGATGTCGCCAGTCAATTATCGCCTCGAGCTTCCCACACAGTGGAGCATCCATGATGTCTTCCACATCGATCTCCTTACGCCTTACAAAGAAACCATGACTCACGGCGCAAACTATCAACGCCCACCACCAGAATTGGTAGGAGACATGGAAGAATACGAGGTCGAGAAAGTACTAGACTCGAGAAGACATGGACGAGGGCGCAAACTCCAATACCTCATCAAATGGAAGGGATATCCCGACTCGGACAATCAGTGGGTCTCGTGGAACGACGTCCACGCGGAGGAAGAGATAAGGAAGTTTAAACAGTCCAATCCAGATGCAGACACTCACATAAAAGCAGCAACGACTGGACGAACAAGAGTATCAACTCCTACTCATATGGCAAATGTCCCACTCACCCTCATCTCCCTTGACTTCCCTCCCGTCGAGGAGCTCGTCACCTACGATACCAACAACAATGTGGATGACCCCTTCTGCTCTGCCCTTGAGCAGGTGCGAACCATCGCAGAACAAGATCGCGAAGACCGAGAGCAACAAGAGCGAGACTTGGCCGAAGCTCGCAGGCGATTCCCCACACCCGCAAGCGGAAGAATGGAGGAAGATGCGGAGGGAATACGGGTTATTGAAGGAGGTAATGACCTCGTGGAGGATGGACCAGCTAGTGAAGATGACGCCGAAGGAGAGACGGACGAGGATACAACTGCTAATGAGGCAAGTATCCCCCAGTCCTCCGCCTCCACATCTACCACCGCTGTCGACTGCTACGACAGCGATGAGTCATCCGATGGCTCCTATCACAACGCCCACGTCATCTGTACAAGATGCGACAACCCTCCGAGCTACTGCCACTGTGCCCCAATGCACATCCCTCCACGAGTCGAACAAGAAGAAGCCAGCGACACTACCGAAGAAACCGTGGATGACGAAGAACGAACACCTGCGGTTGCTATCGTCTATGGACCGACTGTGGAAGAAGGATACGCAGCCATGGGACGACTCCCTTCATACGCCGAGGCTAGAGACCCATCACCCGTCAATACGCGCCGAGCGAATGCGTCGAGGCGCCCTATCCGTGCCCTATCGCCTACCCCACAAGGATTCATCCTCAACAATGGGATGAATTGGGTACCGATGGTCATCGAGCACGAGGGCCGACGGATCCCCGCTAGATATGTGCGGGTGAGGATGCAGGACAACCCGGAAGCCTTCGGGACGATGGGAGGGGCGAGCCGATATATCGCGGAGATATACACGCCGAGCCGTGTCGAGACATGGGGCCCCCAGCTGAGTACACCCGCGAGGAGCTACTGTATCTTCGCGCTGACTTCCGGGGACGACGCCAGGTAGATGAAGCCCTCGCGAGGCTAGGGGATATTTCCCTCGCCGCTGAAGTGAGGCGCTACCGCTCGTCCCAGGAAGTCATCAAGGAGCTGGAGATCGCCATCAAGAGGCTCGAAGATGACATATTCGTGCATGTCGATCGCGCGCGACACTCCGCGAGAAGGTTGGGAAGGGCACACGCCCTTGTTAGGATACGGGACGAGCATGAGACGGATGTTGGACTCACCACAGTACCTAATTGGGTAGTGGAGCGAGGGCGCTCACCCTTGTGAAGGGGGTGATGTAACGTCCCGGGTCATACCACGTAGCTGACCTAACCCATAAGCGATGGGACGTGATACTAGGGGTGTTTGCTGATTGCTTGCTGACTGATGACCGCGGACTAACACATGATTACTATGATGATTACTGATAGTATTACCGATCCGATGACTGAGACTGACTGTACGATTACCAAGTAGTAGTAGTTGAGGCGTTCGTATTAGTGGACGATTATCCAGCAGTAGTAGTAGTGGTGACCTCGCTGACGAAGGCGGGTCGCGCGTTAGTGTTATAAGGAAGCTATTGACTGTTGTGGTCGATAGCTTGGATTTCTTGTACAACTCTCGACTTGTTATCCAATTGCCGTGTTCTCTTCCTCTTATCTCATCCTTTGGGGTCGCGTTCCAAGTCAACAGCAAGGACTCCGCCTTCGAGCGTTGAGGCGACACTCTGCCTTCGTGCTAGAGTTGGGAAACTGCTAAGTCACCGCGTTCATACTTTTAGTTGCCTAAGTCAGGCTCACGTGCAGCTCGCACGTAACACTCGGCCATTTTTGACTTTTTAGACCACATTCCTTCATCCGTTGTTGGCCCTCCTCAGGTGCGTCATTATTACATAGTACAACATATGTAATGTATCCTCATATGATTGTGACAGTCAATGGGACCGCCACGTTCAATTTCAGCACCTATTGCCTCGTCTGGCCTGCTGGTGTCCACTGCAAGTGCTGTTGGGCAGTCCACATATGCATTCCTTGATTTCCTTCCATCCCCTGTTGTCAGACCAGTACAGGTATGTATCCTTATGTATAGATCATTTGCAAATATGTACTAATGTGTGACATACCTATCTGAAGCAGGGTGCCCCAGGCATCGTTCGCATGCCTTCTACTGCATCCGCAGCGCATGCCTCAGCGCCCCGTGCGACGACTGTCCCAACAGCTGCAACACATGGTGTACAGGTATGCAAGCATATTCACATAGCCCTCAGATCCTTCGCATACATGTCTCCTATCAGCACACAGATACATCTCACCTGACGGCTAGTGCGTCACGTGGTCCGACGTCTGGCTCAGCAGCTATATCAGGAGCTGCACAGGTATGTACTCATGTACGCTATCGTCTCAGTCGTATGTCAGTCATCTTATGTGCTTTCATCCCCAGCGCCCCGCAGCATATGACTTCTTGCAGCACATCCCTGCATCTCAGCGCATGGCCCGCAATCGGACCGCCAGTCTGGTGAGTGATTGCATATATTTATGTGATTTCTGAAATGATCACTCATTGCTGCATAGGTGCGCACTAATATGGAAGTAGATGAGGATCCCCAACCCCCTGTCGCTGATGATGTTGGCCCTGAAAGTGAGGAAGAGGATGGGGAGATGGAGGTAGGTGCTTCATGTATCGATCCAGATGTCTACTGATCTACATGCAATGAAGGATGATAGCAGGCAGGAACTGCCTGTGCCATCGTCTACTTCAGCGCCTTGGCCGGAAATCAGGATCCCTATCCACCTACCTCAAATGCCTGCAGGTGAGGCATATCATGTCAATGGCCTTTGCTGTTTAACCAAGCAATTGTAGTGTCTCCTGAGGTTGCGGTGGTATTGGATGCCCATGCTGGCGTCCTCCATGGTCTTCTGAATGACATGCACAGACTCAGGGAACTCATGAATACTATGAATGAAAGGCTTGTCAGCGACGCTGTAGTAGTTGAGTATCTCATTGCACACTTGACTCAGAGGGAATGAATATGTAGCTTGTGTATGCCTGTACACTCATGTTTGCAAATTGGACATTCGAATCATTCATGTCATTTGATAAGACCCAATCTTATGCAGACATGGTATTGACAAAAGGTGGGCTGGGTGAAAGAACAATGCTTAAATGTATGTACTGCGCGGCGGGCGAGGTGCCAGCAATTAGATGACGTACTTGTAACCCAAATATGTTATACCTCAGATTAGATGTGACACGATGTAGCATACATAAACAACACGTGATACACAGCTCTCATTGCTTCACAGATGGCGGGCTGCTTTAGCTCATGGCACTTCTGCCTCACACGCGCGGGACAGGTGAGGCCATATATCAATGACAGAGCTTCCATTGTTTCATATTACACCGGTAAGATGCCAATACATATTCCAGAACTAGAGATCGATGAAACCTCCTGCACATGGTGGACCATTCGATTATCCCACACTTACACCCCGGTTCTCTGCAGCAGGCGAGGGGCCAGGTTATCAACAACATCCTGTGATCATCATAATTCATAGCTATGATTACATAAGCAATGACGCACCATACGATAACAAAACGTGATACACCTATGTCATTGCTTAAAGGATGGCAGGTCACTTGACCATCGGGCGCTTCTTCTTCAGACAGGCGGAGCAGGCGAGGCTATGTATCAATCGCAGCACTTTCATTGATTTGCCCAATTCAGTATTACACATATGAGACACCAGGACACGTTCCATGACTAGTGATAAACGAACACTTATACAAATTACAAATAGAAGACCATTCGAACGTCCTATGCTTGCCCCTTGATCCAGCGCGGGGCGAGGCGACAGGTTATTGATGATGTACTGTGTGTGATCAATATAACTCATACCCCAGCTTATATATGCAATGACAATGACGTACCATACATGATATCTCATTGATTGAAAGATGGCGGGCTGCTTGCGCTGCCAGCGCTTCTGCCTCAGACGTGCGGGGCGGGTGACGCGCCGCCTCGCCCACGATGCACTGTCCATTGTTTAAGTTGTGTTAATTGTTAGATGATAGAATCACATACCTGACCGGTCTGATTTGGAACTGGAACGTGACTGGGATTCAGATGTTGAGTCCGAAAGCCCCAGGGATGTAATGGCAATTCCAGGGGATGATAGGGTGTGATGGCTGGGGGAAACTGATCGACGAGGTGCTGGCGGCTGGGTATATCCTGGAAGGTTGCTAGGAATGATACCCTGTATCCCAGCAAGCGCATTGAGGACCAGGATGATGTAGTCCATCTTGGCCTCTAGGGAATTGACGTGTGACTCGAGGTTCTCACCTAGTGCATGGAATAAGACAGGTTAAACTTATTAAACATATATGCACTCACCAGGAGAAATGGATGATGTTCCCACTGCCGATGGACCATATGATGCCTCAATATCGGGAGGAACATCTATGTCTGCAAGAATGGTATCAGTGGCTACTGTACGACGTTACCTATAAGGGATACATACTTCTGAACTTCATGAGACAAATGATAGGCTGTGCCCAGGATGCCGCAGGGGCACAGAGCCTCCTCTTCTCTGCACAGAAGGCACATTTGTAAGTTAGGCGGTTCTCATTGAGTTGGGACATGCATTGAGTGTTGTTGACCTTAGGGTTCTTGCAGGTGCCACACCTATACTGTAGAAGTGTAAATATACTATATTAGTATGCAAATACAAGACAAGATGTAGATGTACTTACATCTCCTGTGGCAACGAGAGGCTGGATGTCTAAGTGGTGGCGCTGAGCAGGGGGAGGTGGGGAAGCATCGTCCACTTGCACACAAGGCAGGGACATGTCAGACGCCCTGCCCTGTGCACTTGGAGTGCTGTCCATATCTGCAATCATGTCAGATAGAGTACAGTCTTCAAAGTCATCGGAGGGGGTCGTCGAAAATGTGCCCTGCATGGGCTCAGCGCCTGGCTGTCGCCTTGGGCGTCTGAACGCATATGGCACATCGTGCGGCACATTGGAAGTGGGCAGCGCGCCGTATGAGTCACTTGAGCCTGCAGGTGGAAGTGCGTGTGCCTTTCCCTTTGATGTTGCAGGCGCATCAGGCATTGTGGGTGATGCAGCTGAGATGGGAGCTGAAGGCTGTGCAGGGGCTGCCATGACTTCCATAGCTACTGAAGGACGATGTACCATGCATGAGATATGTAGAAATAAGTGTGGGATACATAGCGCACCGTCCAAGTCACCTTGGGGCGGTGGGAGACCTGTTACCCACCATTGCCTGTGATTCTGAAGGCCCTGGAGATAACGGCTGAGATCAAGCGTCGATAGATCAGGGTGCCAGTCAGAGTGGGCCTCCCACTGTGCATGGCAATACCCAGATATGTGATCCAGTGTGAAAATGCCCCAGTCAGGCATGCGTTGCTCCACCTCAGCTGCCTTCCACTCCTCTGACATGATTTGAATGATGGGGTGCATGCGTGGCTTCTTGGTGTGCTTGCTGGGATCACCCATGAACTTCTTGAATTGATTTCCAACTGAGATCTAGATGTCATTGCAGATGAGCGATGACCATGTGAATAGAAATATCATAGACGTACTATCTCATCCTTGACCTTCCTCACCAGATAGGCCTGTTGCCCATCATCTGGAGGCTGGGCTGAGAATGTCATTGCAGCAGTAAACAGCCTGGCTGCAATGGCCAGGAACTGAGTCTCCACCTGAGTTAGTTCAGAAGCAGCTTTTGGAGGCATCAAGTACAATGGAAAGGCAATGAGGATATCAGCGCAATTTGCCTATTTCGGACCACACGATAAGAGAATGTCACATGGTAAATGGCTGCCCACTTCGGCGCATGGCCCACATGTACAGCTATATGATGTAGCAAACGGATGGAAACAGTTGCATGATCTCATAAATGCTTGCCCAATGTTAATGTGTTAATGTGCTACTACTCAAGGCCATAGTCTCAATGCCCTCAGCTGCATTAGTTCGAGGTTGCTCACAAAGAGGCAACAACGTGTTCAGTACTCTGCCCGAGCCGCCTGATCATTCAGAGCAAAGCAAAGCCTTCACCTTCTGTTACAATATCCCATCCCCTGTCACCGCATGCGTTTCCCATCTCACTCACTCAAGCCAGCACCAATTAGGTTGTCATCTCTGCATGTGTACATCATGTATATCGCGTCGGGCAACCCGCCCATCATTACTCAATACATGAAAGAAAGTCCATAAGCCCCAATCTCTCCCTATATGTGACTTGGCACCTCAGCCAGGCATTGCACGTGGTGCTGGCGGGCCGAGCGCAAAAGGTGGTTTGGGCTATGCAGCAGGCATTGGTGCTGCAGGGTCTTCGATAGCTATGAGAATTGGTGCAAAACCTTGAGATATGTGTAATCAAATACAGAAAGGATGACGCACTTTCTGGATCACCCTGGGGTGCTGGAAGGCCGGTGATCCACCAATGCCTGTCGTCTGGAATGCCCTGGAGATATAAAGTGAAGTCCACAGTCGATAGATGAAGGTGCCAGTCTGTGTGGGCCTCTCGCTGTGCATTGCAATGCTCAGATATATAATCGAATGTGAAGCTGCCCCAGTTGGGCATGCATTGCTCCGCCTCCACTGCCTTCCACTCCTGTACCATGATTTGAATGATTGGGTGTATGCGGGGCTTCTTCCTAACTTTCATTGGGTCACCCATGAATGCGTTGAATTGGGTTTCAAGTGAGGTCTGGATGTAATGGCAGTTGAACGATCAACACATATATTAGAGTATGATACACGCACGATCTCATCTTTGACCTTCCTATCCAGATAGATCTGTTGCCCATCATCTGGCGGGTGGGCCGAAAATATCATCGCAGCTGCAAACAGTTTGGCTGCAATGGCCAAGAACTGAAGTTCTACTTGCATCAATTTGGAGGCCATCCAGTGAAATTGATAGACAATGAGATTATGTGCAGAGCACATATATTAGTGGCAACGCGATAGCAATGTGTGCCATGATAAGAAACTGCCGATTCAGGTGGGCGGTCTGCCTGCCGAGCAATTGTTATCGCAGCACATCTGATTATTTGATTAATCCTCATCAACACACAATTATATTGTGTAAATACAATGGCTCAACGCCCTTGGTCACTTTGCATTCAGGCTTGCGCAGAAAAAGAGAGCAACACTCCAATTGGCCCACCTGAGGCACCTATGCACTCAGAGGAAGGCTCAGCCTTCGATTTCATGCAGCATATACCATCCCCTATCATTGTGTGTCTCTCGCTTCTCACTCATACAGGACAATGCTAATTATGCTGTTCATCCGCATATGCGATGAACATATGTGATATAGGATGCCCCACCCACCACAAGCCAAGTTGAAGCTGCAATCGTACAGAGCGGTGGCCCTTTGTCTGCCATCACTGTCTCCTCGTCCAGTGCACCATCCGTTCCAACGTCTGGCCCGCCATCTGGTGCAATCTCTACATCAGGCAGTCACAAGGTATGTAAATATATCAATGAATCCATCTATGTTGTTGACATGCTTGGATGGTCACCGCCGCAGCGCCCTGCACCTTACGACTTCATGGACCAGATCCCTGCATCTCAGCGCATCGCCCGCAACCTCCCCACTCAAGATGTAGGTCCTTGAGACGATTCCAGGCATACTTCTCATTAATATCATATACTCAACACAGTTGCAACCCAGGGCAGACGTCGAGGACGATACCTCAGGAAGTGATAGCATCCCAGACAGTGAGGAGGATGTCATACAGGTTCGGGTGAGTATTACCTGCGTCGTCTAGGGCATCCACTCATGTAGCATGTTTTGAAGGGCATTACAACGTCCATCACTGAAGGAGACTCAGCTGGGCCTAGCGTGCGCTTTGCTCTGCCAGAGGGCAGCCCCACAGAAGAGGTTACCCTCTCTGATGATCAGAGACGTGTGGGGCACCCTCATAGCATTCCTACTAACCTTCCTCCTATCCGTCGGGTGAGCCGCTTACCTTCCAACACTGTGTCTGTTTGTCTGTTTTACATTGTCATCTTAGGTACACCTGCCTTCAATGCCGCATTGGATGCCGAGGCAGAGGTCCTGTGTCGCCTTCTCATAGATATGAAGCAAATGAAGAAAGAGCTGCATCGTCTGAATGAGAGACTCATGAGGGACTATCTCATTCTGGAGACCCTCATCATGAACATCTACAAGAGACCAGAAGATCTTGAAGACCCTGACATCTAACCTTTTCCAGAGATGATGCCCAGAGTCTTTACCATGTATTCACTTCAGATAGGGAGCAAATAGTACTCCATTGTTCTGTGAATTTGAAGCTGTTGCCTTAAGTCCAATATCCATTATATGACTCTTGCATTGGCCATGTTTCCCCTTTGTCAATAGAAGCATGTGTCTATATTTGAAACAATGCTTGAAACATGTATGTGCAATATCATTGAAAGATCAATAGATGGATGTATGTAGAGTATGCATATATGATATATGATGTTACTGTGAGACATAAAGCATCACATATGTCATGACTATGAATGGTGTGTCGTTCAATGCATATTATCATCAGGACATATCACCTCGTGTATATCATGCGTCACATGTCATACCCGAGGCATAACATGCACCACACCTCATGTATGCCATGTATCCCCTTTCACATCTGAGATACAACATGCACAACACCTCATGTATACTATGTATTGGATGCGATACCATGTACTATGCCTCATGCAGAACATGTGTTGCATGTTCCAAATGAGACATGACATGTGCGGCCCTCATGTATGCTATGTATTACATGTCATATCACAGATATGACATGCATCAGACCTCATGTATGACATCTGATACATGTCACATATGAGGCATGACATGCACAACACCTCATGTATGCGATGTGTTACTGTTCAGATATCAAATATGACATGCACAACACTCATGTATGTCATGTGTTACATGCCATGTACTAGGCATGGCATTCACCACAACTCATGTCTGCCATGTGTTCGATGTCATATAGGACACATGACATGTGCAGGTCCTCATGTATGCCATGTTGCACCTCATGCGTTCAGTGTAATACATGCCATATGTGACATATCTGCCTCATTCATGTCATGTGTTAGTTGCCCTGAGCCTGATCGTCTTGGGTATACCATGCATATCAGCATATCACATTTGCTTCTCCCTATCACAGCATTCGTATTTAACGTCGGTGTTACGATTAGCCACGCGTGTCACATACGTTGACCGTTTGGCCTGAACTTTTGCCACAGTCTCCCGTATCACACGGACTATCAGTGGGACCATTTTCACATTTTGATTCATACTTCTTACGCCCCGCGCGCCCTCTCGTACCCGTGACTCCGGACTACTTACTAAACATCTTCTGTCTCGTTCGGCGCGGTTCCATATGACATCATACTAGTACAAGTACTAGTAGTATTGGTGGCGATCCTAGTACCGCAGCTTCCAGTAGTGGCGTAGCTTGATTCGTATTTAACATGTACTTCTAACAGACAAGGACCTTAGGTCCGAGTTCTTGAATCTCATCGACTTCACACTGTCACACCCTGCGGGCTGCATCCAAGTCCAGTCAACTTGTCAGTTCCAACCTTCTTCTCTACGACGATTGGAGATACTTCGTATCCATTCCATCGCTCGTATATTCACTACTCCGCCTAGGGTAATACCCTACGCTCTCGCATACTGTCGTCGCCATATCCACGGCCCTCATCGGGGGAGGTTTGGCAATTGCTACGCCAACATCGACACACGAAACCCGCGCATAATCGGTACTCCACGCTCGCCACTCAAGTCGAGTCGATACGTCCAGTCGAACGTAACAGTCGGACCATTCATCACATTGTCTACATAACCATTCGCCGTCTACATCCTGACTCCTCATAATCACATTCCATATCTCACATCTCTGACATGATGCATCACCCGCTCTCTGCCAATTCCCCATCTGAGGAATCGGAAACCTCACCTCAAGGTCATCGACCTCCCCATGCAGGCTTTGAGATCACTTCACAAGATTCAGATATCCTCACACAATATCTTGATGGCTTTCAAGCTGCTAATAAGCAGGACCGAACTACGATAGTTGACACCGTGATGGGAAGGCTATATGCCATCCGACCACCACAACCCACTTTTAATCAGGCAGAGGCCAAGATGGTATGTTACCCCACTTCATCATTGATCCAGGTTTGATTGAATGATTCAGAAAGTAAAGAAGTGGTTCTATAATCACTATGAGCAGTCCAAGCGCCAGTACACCAAGTTTACTCGCAAGTGGTCTGCAAGGAGTGCATTCTACCAGCTCAACCATGTGGAAGTCAAGCAGCATGTAACAGAGGTATCAGGACATGAACCAGGACACCCCTCATATCTAGGATGTCTTCAAGATGCTACTACCTATCTATGGAATGCACTCTCTCCCAATGACAAGGAGGAGTATGTGATTGCTGCAAGTGAGTGGTCAAAGACCACCCCACCTAAGAATGTTCAATCCAGGTAAGTGAGACTATCCTGATTCATATGTGTTCTAATCCTTTCCATAGAATGGCTGCATCCATTCGCAAGCGCGTGATTCAGGACTTTCAAAGTCAATTGTACAAGACCTGTGGGATTCGCACCCTTGTTCTTACAGCATATGAAGGTGAAGATGGTGACCTCAAGGTTGGCCTGTAAGTCTTGCAAGCATAACTAATGTCGATGGAAAGGTGATGCCTTTCATTATCAGTGATGATGCACACAGCACTTCCATTGGTGGTCCAAACTTCTTTGAGTTCTGCCCCGACTATGAGAATGCAGTCCTTTGGCAAGAATGGATTCAATTTGGAATCAAGTGCTTCTCAAGCGGTGAGCCATTCTTTTAATAAGATATATTGTATTCTCATCATACTTCCAGATACTGTTGAGAGTCTTCCAAAGAAGGATCGCTCCAAGACTGTCATAACTCACATTCCAATCACCTTGGACGTAAATGGAAGTCCTGACCTCCCAGAGATAACTATGCATCATGGGTATAAAACTAAGGTCGTTCAGTCCATGCTGAGGGAGTATTGCACTGCTCATATCCGTGAGTGCCTGCTTCGTCAAACCGCATGCTCTTTGCATTACTTAATGAATCTGATTTAGGCTTCAGTACTAAAATGAAGAAACAGGTCATCCCATGGGGAGCTCTGGTGAAAGATCCATATTCCTGGATAAGTGAAGAATGTGTTCCACCTGGGTTTGAGTGGAAGGACCCATCTAAAATCCAGATAGGGGAGATATTCAGGCTCCTTGATCACTGGAGGGACGGCCATGATCAGTTCCTTGATCCCCTTATGTGGATGCCATCATGTCCACTTTTGCTAGATGCCCTGAGGCCTTCTAAGCGCACACGCAATGTCGGGCGGAGCGCCACTCAGCAACCTCAAGTATCTGATGAAGAAACCTTTCAACTTCCTTTATCTGAGGAATGTGAAGAGGGCGAAGATGACTCTTCTGAGATTGAGTCAAAGCATGGGTCAGACAATGCCTCATCTCAGGAGGATGAATTGCAGGAATCAGATGAACAGTCTCAATCTGTCCATATATCTGACCGATACAGGAGGTCTGGTATGAATCATATGTATATCAAGGTGCTACATCTAGCTCATATAGCTTATTTAGTAAGTCCTGAGCATGATGAAAGAACTCCAACTCCAGAGGACTATGATCTGAACACCCATGAATCAGGCATATCACGTTGGTTTCCATTCCCATCATTGATATGTCACTGATACATCCCCAAAGTACATTCAGATATTGCTGAATCATCAAGGCATCCACATGTGCAATGGAATAGAAACAAAGACATTGAGGAATATCATCTGGGGAAAGGGAAGATGTAACGTTTCCACTGAACGTTGATCCGACTTGGATCCGATGGGTCCTCCTTGATTCAACACTGAGAAAAGCGCACGGCTTCTGAACTCAGGAATGACTTGAACGTCTTGTAAAGGGGCAAATAACCCAGAAGGTCCCCTAAGACCGCCTAGCTTGAGGTTCGTTACAAGGTGGCAACGCCTAACAATCGAGTTGGCAACAAGAAAGTCACAAGGAACAATGACTCTGCTATAAGACTGTCTGAACTTCCTGAGAGGAATACAGGTGGATATCAAGACAACTAAGCTAGCGAACCATAGCGCAACTTGTACAGTATTTATAGTAAGTGTCCATCAAGATATAAAGCCGACACATATAGTATGAGTAATGATCACAAAGGATGACTCACACATCAATAAGCGAATGTCTAATCACATCAGTAAACACAATGATAGGCATGAGTAAGTGCGCGACTAAGCAGCACTAAGCAATCAGTAAGCATAATGGTAAGCATAAGTGGGAACTGTCATCCACAACACTAATCAGCCATGTGTCAGTAAGCAATGGCCTCGGTGCTAACACAGGCGCTCCCTAGACTAATCCATCAATAACACTTTCCCGAAAGGGGATCAAACCCGGCCCATTGGAGTACATCCCAACATCAAGCCATGGCCCGCTGGAACCGTCCAACATCAAGCCGCTGGTCTTACACCACACAATCGCTGTTTGTCGTCATTGGTCATCTTCAGGACACAACTGTCTTCCACCAAGTTCCACTGGCTACCTTCGCGTTGTCGTCCCCTGAGTTATGGGTTAGGTCAGATACGTACTGTGACCTGGGACTGCTTCTTCCTTGTCACGTGCCCCCTGGCTTATTGCTTAGGTCAGATCCCGTGACCTGGGGCTGTATCACATGACCGTGTCACGTGACCCTCATTTGTCCTGCAATAACCTTCCTGCCAGCATCTGGGACTCTACCGTGAGTGATCATGTTACTCACAAGCTGGCGGATCCTGCACGCCTCGTCATAAGCGAGGTAATCGTCGTCTTCTGCCGCTACGAGTGCGCGTACAGCCTCTTCTTCTTCAATGTCCTTTTGATCACGTGCCTCCCAGGTATGCGCTTCTGGGTAATCATGGCAATTCTTCCAATGCTCGTGTAGACACCTGTGTTGCTTGCTGGCAGGTCGAGCGGAACGTAACAGAAGAGGTCCGCAAGGCCTTCAGACAAGGCTGGGTGATTAGTGTACATATTGATGTTTAGATTTGAATCTGAACCATGAAGGTAGTGCAACTGACTTCACTCTGTATGTTGAGCACCATGTACCTGTTCATACATGACTGAAAGGCCCTGACAAAACATCCATCTAACACCTGGCAATATGTCTTGGTAAATAAATATGGCCCTTTGCATAATTGGATATCATAGAAGTGTATTGAGATGTGTACATAACCAACATCACAAGCAGACCTATGTATCATGATGTATTGTATGTCCTCAGTGCATGCAGACTTGTGCCTACCATCGATGCATATCAATACCTCCCAGGCATACAGCAAAACCCCTGTACTTTGATATCATCATTTCAAGTCAATGATGCATTTCGAGTGGGCCGCATCTCCACCCAATTTCGGTGTATGCATGTATTCAATATGTGTATCATTGTTTCAATGTTGGCTGACCCATACATACATTCTGAGCACCGGGCATATCACCTACTATCATATATTATTGTCACCTATCAAAGAACAACAGTGGTTGACCCATCATTTCAGCCAATATTAGCTGGAAAGTATTAATGTAAGATATCGCTATCTCATGGCTGTCCTAGTCCCATCAACAGTCATTTCAACTCATTCCAATCAATCAACTTTACATCCACAACCATCACATATCTTGCACATCTTCACTTCATGTCATGTACTTTATGTAGCATCATTGGCATATGAACTGTGGTAGAAGTGTGGCTGGGTTCAAGCCAAGTATCCAACAGAGATATGCACGTATTATTAATAGTCATAGTACTATGCTGTTATCTATATGACTGAAAGCAATGACCATATATCATCCTCCATCTTGATGTACATCCTGAACACTCTATATATCATGCAAACTCTTATATCATTGCTTCCAATCGCCTGAGCATAGCAGGCGGCCCGACGTTTCAGTTGCAGTTGGTATTTGCATTTCCTTGATACATATTTAGTTACAGTATTGGTAGGCCTATATAGATATCTCAGATGCCTTACATATCACAGATACTCATATATTATTCATCATAATGAAAGGAGTGTGGTGGGTGGCCCACTGTTTTAGCCAATATTGGCTGGGGTATCGCATGTCAGGGAATGTATAGAGATGTATTCATGGTCCTCATTGTATTGAGGGTGGACCAATCAAATCCATGTCTTGGTGCATAAGCATGCTCCATCTTATTTTATACATCTCAGCTATGGATTGAGATCCATAGATAGCTATCATTGCAAGGAGGGCAGGTCACTCAAAAGCATGGCTCGGTACATAAGCATAGTCCATCTCCATCTGTAGTAGTGAGCAATGGATTGATATGTATACCTTGCTATACCAGTAACTAGGGAATTCAACCTGAATGTATGTCTTTGCACATATGCACAAGGATTAAGTTCTGTGCAACAATATCATAGGAAGGAGGTCATACTACCCAAATGTATTGCTTGTTACATTAGCATATCTGAACAATGCATTGAGCTGAATAGATAGCTATCTTTCAGGCAGGGTGGACTGCTCAAAACTAAGTATTGTTATATCAGCATAGTCCATCTTATTCATATCTGCAGTCAGTGAATGGATATGTATACCTTGCTATGATAGGAAGTAGGCCAGTCCACCAGGAAGTACGTCTTGGCACATGTGAACAATTCATTGAGATTCAGACATGACATCACTATCATAGTAAGAGGGTCGGACCACTCAACTATATGCATTGATGCATTGAGATGTGTACATGACTATCACAACAAGTGGGACAGATTCCCAGAAAGTATGTCTTGCCATAATGACCATAGTCCATCTCGTTCTGTATGTCTGGGACATGAATTGCAATGTAAACCTTGTTGCTGTCATAGCAAGTAGGGTGTTCCACCCATAGTCATGTCTTGGCACATATGCACAATGGATTGATATCCATTCATGGCTGTCATGGCAAGCAGGTCAGCTCAACCAACTGTATGCCTTTGTATATTAACACACATGAACAATGCATTGAGATTACAAAACTATCATAGCTAGAAGGGTGCTCCACCTGACTGTATGTCTTTCACACATTTTCATAGTCCATCTAACTCTATTATGTTTGCAAAGGGTTGAGATGTATATGTCATAACAAGGAGGGTATTTGACCTGAAAGTAGAGCAAGCATGTCGGACCACCTGACAGTATGGCTTGGTATATTGGCATAATGATGCACTACTTTGAAATGTATAAATAGCTATCATACCAAGAGGGACAGAACACCCTATAGTGTGTCTTATTTGCATAGCTTATCTCATTTCTTACAGCTTGAGTACTAGGTTGAGATACATTCATTGTTACCATAGCAAGTAGGTTAGACTCCAACTGCCCAACAGCACGCCTTGGTTCATTAGCATAGCCCACCTCAGGCATGCATATCTGAGCCATGTCTTGGTATATTGGCAAAGTCTATTTCACACTTCCATATCTGAGCCATGACTTCATTCCAAACAGGTAAGTCCACTCTAAGACATTCCTAGATATACATGTATAGTCCATCTCACATATGGACATCTGAGCATTTGATTCAGCTCTGTACATAGTTATCCATTCAACTTCTATCTCACATAGTCTTTTTTCCTTACAATGATACATTCATCGCATACCATTTATGATAACATGTCTTGTGTATGTCATCAGTCTCATTACTTGATCATGTGAACCATACATACCTCCCAAACACTTACCAGAATGCATGTACTTTGATATGATCATTCCAGTCATATATGGATGTCGGGTGGCCCGCCTGTACATACAGAACACTTGGTATATCATCCAAACTCTTAAATCAATGTTTCTAACTAAGTGACGATGGTGGGCGGCCCGCTGTTCCAGTCAACATCAGCTGAAGTATCACATCCATTCATATATGGGCGTTGGGCGGCCCGCCTGCACATCCTGCACATCACCCCTACTCTTATAACATTGTTTTGCATCAAATAAAGCTGGTGGACTGCCTGCCTTTTCAGCCGACGTCGGCTGGAGTATCAAACATGAAGAATCTTGCACGTCAGCCGACGTTGGCTGGAGTATCAATTATTTAAGACTCTGGGCGTCGGTTGGAGTATCAATTATGTAAGCCATGGCTATCCCATGGCTGAGTTCCAGTAGTTTCTCAAGCTCGTGACTCTACTCTATCAGAACGAAATTCAGAAAACAACTGCACGATGTCGTCCCTTCCGTGTGCCAATGCCACCTGTGATGGAGTCTTTCCCTGCCCGTCCTCAAGATCGACGTCCGCGCCACGTTCCAACAGAAGGCGGGCGACGTCGAGATCTGTTCCAAGGCTACCCACCAACAGATGTAATTGTTGAAACGTAATAAGTACATACGTATCTTATCTATAGCAGTTACGACATTTACAGTAGTATCGTACATATGATTACCATATTAGGGTACTCCGTTATGCCCAAAAGTGGGCGCAACTCCAATCGGGAGGGTGCAAGTCTTATCAGTATCACATGTGGTGATATTGAAGACTTCTGGGGTGTTTCACATCAGGTGTCACTGAAAACACGATATTGTGGACACCTTTACTCATCACTTTTACGCAAATGGACATGGGTGGATCATAGGGACCGGTTTTCCTATAAATGAGGGGAGTAGAGCCCCTCTAAGAATACAAGTCGTTCACTCTACGCACACTTGAGCACTCCACTCTACAAACCTCTCTACTAGTCTCAATACCTTTACAAGGTGAGACTCCATGACACTGTTTGCTGCGCAACAGGTTATGGGCCCTGCTACATGGGTACCATTGCGTTCATTGCGAACGACGATGATTGTCGAGCTGTTTAACTACAGTTGCTGTTGTCGACAACACCATCGAGGTTACCTTTGGCAACCTGGCATTGTGTCCCTTGACGGGCGCAATAAGACCCCATCGTGTGGCACCGACCAGTTCTCAGTAGGAGAATGTAACGGACCCCTGGGGCAGCTTCTACCTCGCTAGTACGAGGAGATAGCTAATGCCAAGGCTCTTTATTTTACTCATACCAGTATTGTGAATAGCATTCTGATGTCTCATCAGCCTTCACAGATACTATGTCGTCCCAACTTAACACCTTCGTCTCCGTCTTTGATGGTCAGGACTATGGTAGCTGGGCGCGTGCGATGAAAGCCTTCTTGATGGCTCAAGGACTTTGGAGTGTCGTAAATGGCACTTACGTTTGTCCTATCAAGCCAATCAAACCTGTCGAGCCGACACCCATCGCCATTGATGCCACTGACCTTGAGAAAGAAGCTCTCAAGAAAAAGAGGGAGCATATAAAGCCGAACTCGAGGACTTTGAGTCGGAGGACGACGACTATCCTGAAACTTAAAGAAGTGGCAGGATAAGAATGCCATGGCGATTGGCAACATGACCCTTCGTCTCTCTGCAGCCCTTCAGCAGAACTTTGCCAACTTCACTGAAGCTGACGATTTCTGGAACAATCTGAAGGATGCTTACTCGATTCCTACAGTCCCTAGCATCTACAAAGACTTTAAAGAGGTCATCAGTATATGGTTCAACCCGAACCAACATCCTGGCCCAGTCTTTGACAAGATGGTGGCAGCCATGGACGTCTTCATGAAGTAGACTTTGGCTTTGGACTTACTTCATGGAACATGGATCTTGACCCCCTCCTCCAAGCTATGATTGTCATGGCTAACTTTCCATCTAAATGGGAACATCTAGTCCCCATTATCCTCTCATCCAGTTGCCTCGACAAACTCACTATTGGTGATGTTCGGACGATTGTTATAAATCACTATGAGACGGAAGCTAACTGAGGACGAGTCAAGAGCGGGCAATCTGCCCAGAAGATCTCTGCCGTGAAGCGCAAGCGCGAAAACCCTCGCTTTACCAAGCAGGGTGCTCAGCAGCAGCCTTCATCGTCCACCACACCTTCTACAAACCAGCAGCGGCCTAACAACCAGCGCGGTACTAGAGGTGCAGGACGAGGCAAGTTCGCCAAGGGCAAGGGTCGTGGTCAACCTCAAGGCCATTCTCACATCGCATCCACTGCCGCACTCCCATCTCCCACTTCATCTACCATCGCCCATATTGGGCATTCATCTATTACCACCCGCACCATCTCTCAGCCCCCTCCTATGACAAGGACTCCGGGCATCTACCCCTCTGTCAATAACGCACTATCGCTCGCTGAGCGTTTGGAAGTCCCAGCGACTATCCAAATGACGAAGACGCTTGAGCAGCGCTTCTCTGATTTCGATCGAGAAGTTCGCACACATTCCAATTGGAACTACGACAAGGAGTATGACTCCGAAGTCGATGTCGACATGTCGCAGCCGGGTCCTTCCAATCATACGGAGGACTTTGAGCGCACAACTACCTACGGTGAGTCAGAATTGGCCTCCGTCTTCGATTGTATGTCAATGGACTCACGAGACTCTGATAAAGAGAATCGTGCTCCTACTCCCGAAACAGGGGAGTATCAACTAACGAAGAAGGGTATGTCGGTCATCCTTCCTTCCTCCTTTGGAAGTTGCCGTTGCCTCTAGTAAAACCTACCATCTTTATACAAAAGATGCGTATGGTAATACTACGCATACGCAAACTCTCAGAGCTCGTAGTTCTGCCGAGATGATTGATATTGTCTATAGACAACATCAAGACTTCGTGCGTAGGCAAGGAGAAGCCATGATGCGTGGAGAGGTACTGGAGCCTACAACTCCAGAGATGCGGATCATAGACCAACTATATGGGTCTCGTGATGGGACTCCTGCAGGGTCTTGTGCACCGACGCCTGAGCCTGATCTCTCAGCTTGGGACCGATGATGAATAACGAGGACACCGTTTCCCTTGATTGGGGAACAGATGAAGAAAGGTACGCCTTTCTCACACAGCACTTATACAATGCTGACAATCAGACAGCCTTGGACCTCTTACTAAAAAGTATAAGGATACCAAGTTGTAAAAATAAAAATGTACCGTCTGTCGTGTCTCCATTGTACAGTATGAATATCGGCGCGCTTGATGTTTTAAAATGCGAGCATGATCAATATTTCACACAGTGTGCTAAGTGTCGAGAAAAGATAAGCTCCATGTGGTATTAGACTCAGGAGCTTCGGCGCACTTCACTAATAAAATTAGTGACTTCATTGAGTATGAGCCTGCAATAGAATCTGACCGGATACCGGTTAGAACTGCGTCTAATACTATTTATGTAGAAGGATCTGGTACAGTGCTTCTAAAGCACTATATAAACGATGCTCTAGTAACAACTAGAGTACATCCAGTCCTTTACATACCTAAAATGACAACGTGGTTGCTTTCTATGGGAGCATTCTTACAACAAGGTATGCGTGTAATGGGCAACGCGCAACATATTACCTTATACCATAAAGTACAATCGTTTGTCCAATGTAAACCCATTTTAAGTGGACATCCATTATATTGGTTAGATGCGCAATCTATTGAAGTAGAAGTACAGTCGGCAGAAATGCCACTGATCTACAAAGTAGATTACGATCTTATGCATCGTCGCCTCGGACACCCATCCAAAGAGGTTTTAAGACATGCTAAGGATTATACAAAGGGTTTTCCCGAAGGAATTACAATTCCGACCACGGATGGTATTTGTCCAGGATGTGCACAAGGCAAAATGCCGCAGCATCTCATCCACCATCTGATACAAGGGCAAAGCTCCTTTTAGTCGTGTTCATTCCGATCTAAAAAGCTTCCCTATACCGTCATATCATAAATATAAGTATTTTATCGTCTTCTAGATGATTATACTTCATATGCATGGGTATCACTCTTACGCACAAAGCTTCAGCTATTGGCGCGCTTAAACAATGGTTAGCGTTAATTAAAAATCAATTTAACATTACCATAAAAGAGTGGATGTCTATGCTGGCGGTGAATACAAATCAGATGTGTTCCTTAAAACTTTAAAGGATGACGGCATTACAGTGCTACAAAGCGTACCTCACACGCCACAGCAAAATGGGCGTGCTGAACGCTTTATGCGCACTATAATGGACAAAGCACAGTCAATGCGACTTGATGCTTGTATACCACAGTCTTGGTGGGAATTTGCAGTATTACATGCTGTACATTGTTATAATAGAATTCCTATGAGTCGCCTTAAATGGCAAACACCATACTTTCTATTAAACGATGAAATTCCAGACATTTCTCATCTCAGAGTGTTTGGATGCGGTGCTTATGTGCACATCCCAGAAGCTCGGCGTATAAACAAATTATCCCCCAAAAGCGAGCTTATGATCTACTTAGGTAGACCTTCTGGTATGAAAGGCGATGCCTTTATGCGTCAACATAATACCGTATTCTATTCAGACAAAGCTCTGTTTGATGAAATGTTATTCCCAAATTGTACTACTGGACCAAGAGACGGTAGAACAAGGGGAACAACCCAGTTGAATAAACCACCATCTAATCAACCACCCATTGATGCGTCTGAAGACACCACTCCTGGTGATCTTGACTCACCACTTCCCGAGCTTCTTAAAGGGAGACGCGCTCGACAACCCGACGGGGTTGATCAGGTTCCAGATGAACCTGAGGCTGCTGTTCAGCCTGACGAGCCGCAAGCTCCGCCTTCCGTACCAGATACTGTACCTCCTCCATTTGAGCCGAGGAGATCTGGACATGTGAGGAAAACAACTACTCTTCCTGAAAATGTCTATGGAGATAAACCTCCTTGTAAAACACTAGCAGACATTGAGCGAAGTCGTACTTGGCAAAAACTGGTAACGAACCAGCCGGGTAGCTCTCGGCAGTGTTTACGCCAAGATCAGCCGATTCCAGGAGGAATTCCTGAGCAAATCGAGCCTGATCCTCCAAGTACAAAGAGTGACTCTTCGCACGACTCAGAGGATGAAGTAGATCAGCAGTTGCTGACCCGCCTTGCTCAGGAAGGGGGAGTCAAATTCCTGGATCTATTGCTTGCCAAAGCAATTTCACCGCTAGATCTGGAATCACCTGATACCTCCAATATACGTGAATGGACCTTTAGGGACATTCTAAAAATGCCAAGTGATATACAGGAGGAGTGGCGTAAAGCATGTCGTGAAGAGTTAGAGTCTCTTCGCAAACGCAAAGTCTTTGAACTAGTTGACCCGCCGAAAGGCAGAAAGGTCATAAAGAATCGATGGGTATTTGACTTAAAGTCAGATGGCCGGAAGAAAGCTAGGCTTGTAGCCAAAGGCTTCTCTCAGGTTGAAGGCATTGATTATGACGAAATATTCTCACCTGTGGTACGGTTTGAGACTGTTCAGATGATGTTAGCGCTTGCAGCGTTAAAAGACTGGCACATCTCCGGATTAGACGTCAAAACAGCCTTCCTATATGGTGAACTTGATGAGGAACTATATATGGAACAACCTGAAGGGTTTAAAAACCCCCGCCAAAAAATAAAGTGATGCGTTTAAAGTGTGCTATATATGGACTGAAACAAGCTGCTTTAGCATGGTGGAAAGTGCTTGATAAATCCATGGCTACGCTAGGATGCACACGTTTACTATCAGACTCTGGTTTATTTGTAAACGCAGATAAAACCATAGTAGTGATAGTATATGTCGATGATGTTCTATTCCTTGGAAAGAACAAATCTGACATTAGTTCTCTAAAGGAACGCTTTATGAAAATCTGGGAATGTCGTGACCTTGGTGATACCCAAGAGTTCTTACGCATGCGCATTATTAAATCCAAGGGTCGCATCCTTGTTGATCAAGTAGATTATCTACATAAAGTGCTGCAGCGTTTTAAACTCACAAACGCGAAAGCGGTCCCCACACCACTACCTGAAGGGTATCAACCAGTACCCAATAAAGGTTCACCAAACCCAGAAATTCGCGCGTCATTCCAACAAGTGATAGGATCACTCCTATACATAATGATTGGAACTCGACCAGATATTGCCTATGCAGTGACGAAACTCGCGCAGTATGCTGCAAACCCCACGCAAGACCATTTAAATAGGGCACTATATATTTGCCGCTATCTAATTGGTACTTCCAGCTATGCTTTAGTCTTTGATGGCAAAAGCGATGGGGGTTTATTAGCATATGCGGATTCTGATTGGGCTTCTGACCCAACAACGAGAAAGTCTACTACAGGCTACTTAGTTAAATTAGCTAATGGAGTATTCTGTTGGAATTCTAGAGCGCAGAAATCAATTGCGCTGTCTTCCACAGAAGCAGAATACATGTCTATCTCAGATACGAGTAGACAGTTGGTCTGGATTCGATCTCCCTTTGAAGAGATTGGAATATCTTTAGAACCAATTTGTCACGATTTGACATCGCTCGGACTACTTATCATCGTTTTTACGAGGTCTCGGAGTTCGGGACGCTTACTATACGGTTATGACTACGATAGTAAGCCTCAATTAGTCATGGACACTGACGCGTCGCCGGTACTTGGTTTCACCGGTGTTTCAGGTATTATTAGAACGGACAATGACTCATTACTAGTATAGTTGTACTAGGGTTTGGATTCGAAGTTGCGCTTTAAAGCCAGCGAGTACTTGTATATAAACTGTAGTGACAAGACCAAGGCTCTTCAGCTTGGTCTTCTTGAATCATCACCCATCTTGTCTTCTTTCAATCTTTCGGTTGAAGCTTGCCCTTCGGGTACCCTAGTGTCTATAGCGATTGACCTAGTGGCAGTGCAACTTAGCTAAGTTGCCAAGTGTTATCACGATTCATCCATATCCGCAAACGTCACGTCGCAGAACTGTTCAAGTCGAACAAGCGTTAGGTGATAACGCTACATTAAGACCAAGCTTCACCGTGGCGTCATCAGAAACTACTCGAGACCGTTGTCAGAACTGTAACAACATCTGGTTCAAACAAAGACTAGCCGACAACGTACCACAACGGTTCCGCAAGAATACAGAGTACAGGTATAGCAAGACCACAGGTACTGAAGGATACCACGCCAGAAGCCGAGAAGACAATCGATTGGTCGCAGTTGAGTTTCTTCACGAACGATACGTCTGGGTTGAAATTCGCTGGTTTCAACCTAGAACTGAAGACGAAGGAGAGTGGGAAGGTTTTCGACCAGCCCTGGAAGATCTGGGCTGCGATATCTATATCAACGAACTCACACAGGAAGAAGTACAAGGACTAAACGCCGCAAATACAAGAGTGTCATCAGCTACACCACCTCCATCGCCAAGCATTGAAAGCAACAAGTCTTATCACAACAAGTCACCCTCTCCCTCTCTACAAGGAGAAACTTTGGCAATCGCAACAGAAGCATTATGACTAGGGGCCATGACCACGCTCACATCTCATGTTCAAGCGCAGGCTGCTTCGGGAAGTCTATCCGTTCAACCAGTTTATTCTCTCACTAACTCACCAGTGGCACCAACCATCACCGCATTTCGAGCACTCGTGGATCCTCCACAACAACAAGGACCACCAAATCCTCCGGGAGGAGGAGGTGGAGGAGGAGCAGGAGGCGGTGGTGGAGGAGCAGGACCACCGGCCGGGAACCCACCAGGACTGATACAAGCAGCTCAAGCACCCATACCAGCGCCACACGATAAATTTTGCAGTAACCCACCTGCGGTATTTGCAGGAGATCGTGAGAAGGCCGAAGAATTCCTGATGCAATGGAGTTTATACGAAGGAATCAATTCCACCCATTCTATTATGCGCAACCCATACCAGAAAGCTATGTTGTTTCTCACCTATATTCAGGGAACTGCGGTAACTGAATGGGTAGGATCAATGGTAGCCTGGCTACAAGTGCAAGTGGACGTCAACGGACGAGACCCCTTCGACGATTGGTTGTGGTACAACACTCACACATCGTTCATGAGGCAATATGCCGACACCCTGAAGGAAGAAAAAGCACAAACCGAGTTGCGTAGGGGCATCAAAATGGAAAAAGGAGATATCGACGCGTACGTGGCCAAATTTGAACAATTGGTCAGATACACTGGCTACAACATAGATCAACCAATGGTCCTGGACCTATTTGCAAATGGGTTACCGGGAAAACTACACGAAACTATCTATCTCCACAATGGTCCTACCGACTACGAAGACTGGAAACGGGCAGCCATCAGACGGCAAGGCCAATACCTTCATATGAAAAATAAAATCGATCAATACAAAATACAACCTCGCCCATCACCACCAACTCAAGCAAATTGGAGACAGTTCAGACGTCATCCAGATGCGATGGATACGTCAGCTGATCGAGCTAGGGCTAGAGGACAACTAGCGCACGCGGAAGAGGTTTTGGCACAGCCAAGACCGTATCTCAATAATTCGCAACCACCTTTCAAACCCCGAGAGGGGTTCTTGCAAAGGAGGCAACCCCCAGATCTCAGGGAAGTAATTTGCTATAACTGTCAAAAGAAAGGACACCTCAGTCGCAATTGCTCCCAGCCACGTCAACCACGCAATCCACCAAGGCCTTTTAGCAATTCTAGAGGCATAGAAGTGGTGGATGATCGCTCTGAGATAGGTGAAGATCTCCACATCGCTCAAATGGTAGCAGATAACCGCACCACCGAAGAAAGGAAGAACGATTGGCTGCGAACTGCGGCCAATGAAACTGAAGAGTTTAAAGCCATGGCAATGCAGGAGTTGATGGGAAATAAGGATTTTGGGGACGCCTGAACCCGACAGCCTGGGTGAGGGCTCTACGTTGTAATGCTGTATACATAACTCGCTTCCATTCTATGCGAATTCCAGTATCGATCCGAACCAGCAGCAACAAGGCCGATATAAAAACATTAGTAGATTCAGGAGCCACGGACAATTTCATAAATCCCCGATTTGTGAAACGAATGGGATTGGGTGCGGCCCCGTTGCCAAACCCAAAACAATTATTCAACATTGATGATACTCTAAACAAAAAGGGATCAGTCACTCATTTTGTCGATTTACAAATATTGACAAAAGGGACTACCAGGAAAATGAGATTCCTTCTAGCAGATATCGGAAAAGAGGATCTCCTCCTCGGATATCCATGGCTCAGCACATTCGAACCAAAGTTCAGTTGGAAGCATGGCACTATCAATGAAAATGTACTACCAATCGTAATCAAATCATGCCATCCCAAGGTCAACATCAATGTAGTAGCTCGTCTACTGTCGGATGTTACAAAAGACAATATTGTCGCAAAATTAGGGGAGCATAGCTCTATCAAAGGTGCCGCCACTGATCTCGCCATAGCCGCAGGACCCAAAGAAGAGATCCAAATACCAAAAGAGTATGACGATTTCAAAAGGGTATTTAGTGAAGAAGAATCCCATCGATTCCCTCCTTCACGGGAATGGGATCATGCTATCGAACTCAAAACCAACACTCCAGACCATATCAATTGTTCTATATACGAACTCTCACAATCGGAAGACAAACCATTACGTGATTTTATCACGGAACAACTCAACAAAGGATATATCAGACCCTCTAAATCGCAGTACGCCTCTCCGTTCTTTTTTGTCAAAAAGAAGGACGGAAAACTACGCCCGGTGCAGGATTATCGGCGGATCAATGAATTCACAATTCACAACAATTACCCGTTGCCATTGATTCAAACCCTCATTAAAGACCTTAGCGGTGCACACATATATACGAAACTCGACGTACGACGGGGATACAACAATATCCGCATCAAGGCAGGTGATGAACATAAGGCAGCGTTTAAAACGCCATATGGGCTTTTTGAACCTACCGTAATGTTCTTCAGACTAACAAATTCACCCGCCACGTTCCAAACCATGATGAATCATATCTATCGAGACATGATTGCGAAACACGACGTCAAAGGAACCACCATTCGGGTTTATATGGACGACATCGGCATCGCTACCCGGACAAATATTACTGATCATATCAATGCAGTTCGGGATGTCCTATCAGTGGCTGCAAAATACGACCTATTTTTCAAGCCGGAGAAGTGCACCTTTCACTCAACGTCTCTCGATTACCTGGGGGTAATCCTTGAAAAAGGGGTAACACGTATGGACCCGGTAAAAATCACTGGCATTAAAAATTGGCCAACACCAATGAAAGTTAAGGACGTACGATCTTTCTTGGGCTTTTGCAATTTTTACCGTCTTTTCATC
>WITN01000711.1:0-45650 GCA_015025155.1 Lactarius quietus | reverse complement strand
TGCTGGGTAATCGTCCACTAATACTATCAGTCATCGACGGTAAATTGTACCAGTAATACGTGAGTAAGCCACAACATGTTATGAGTAAGATCGGGAGCAACTCGTCATCCCACTTATGCTGATCAGTCCCTTCCATATCGTAACATCACCCCCTTTACAAGGGGGAGTGCCCACGCTCCACAACCCAATTCATCACTGTGCTAAGTCCGACATCAGTCTCGTGTTCATCTCGCACCCTTCTGAGGGCATGAGCGCGCCCTAGCCTTCTCGACGAGTGCATAGCCCTGTCGATATGGACGAAGATATCGTCCTCCAGTTTCTTGATGGCTTGCTCGAGCTCGGCTACAACCTCCATGGACGCACGGTAGCGCCTCACCTCAGCTTGGAGGGAGATGTCCCCCAGCCTGGCAAGGGCCTCGTCTACCTGTCGCTTTCCATGGAAGTCAGCGCGGAAGTAGCCGAGCTCTTCACGAGTGTACTCAGCTGCAGGGCCCATGTCTCGGCATGGTTCGGCGTGGATGTCCGCTCGGTAGATGGGCGAGTACTTTCCCATCGTCCCGAACACCTCGGGGTTGTCTAGCATGCGAACTCGTACGTACTTGGCTGGGATTCGGCGTCCTTCGTGCTCGATGACCATCGGGACCCAGTTCATCCCATTGTTGAGGATGAACCCTCCGGGGGTAGGTGATATGGCACGGAGAGGGATCCGCGTCGCATTCGCTCGGCACGTAGCGAAGGGCAATGGGTCGCGTTCTGCCCTATAGGGGGGTAGACTGCGTGCTTCGTATCCCTGCTCCGCTGTTGGTCCGTAGACAACAGCAACCGGAGGTGGTTGGGACGCCTCATCACGGGCTTCTTCGGTAATATTGCAGACTTGGAGAGGTATAGGGAGGGGAGCACAGTGGCAGTAGTTGGGAGGTTGATCGCATTGGATGCAGACGACTCGGGCGGCGTGGTATGATTCATCACTGTCGTCGTCTTCTTCTTCACTATCTTCATCGACTGCAGTGGTGGTGAGCGAGGTGACGGAGGGGTTGACTGCTGTAGTGGTGAGCAAGGCAGAGGAGGGGTTGATGACTGCGAGGGATCGGTCGATACTTCCCTCGTTAGCATTCGTATCCTCATCCTCCTCTCCGCTGCCGTCATCTTCACTATCCGATCCTGCCTCCATGCTGCCATTACCTCCTTCAAGAGGCCGTACTCCTTCCTCATCGTCTTCCACTCGGCCGCTTGCGGGAGTGGGGAATCACCGGCGAGCCTCGGCCAGGTCTCGGGCGGCTTGTTCTTGTTCGGCGGCAGCCCTAACGTGCTCAAAGGCTGAGCAGAACTGGTCATCGACATTGTTGTTGCCATCATAGGTGTTGAGGGTGTCGACGTGGGGGATGGTGATCTCGTCAATTTGGACAATGGAGAGAGGGACATGGGACATTGTTGTGGAAGGTAGAAGAGGCGATGGTATGATTGATCCGGTCAGGGCTGCTTTTATGTGAGTCTCAGCCCTCGGATTTGATCGTGCGAACTTCCTTATCTCTGTTTCCGCATGGACGTCGTCCCACAGGACCCACTGGTTCTCCAAGTCTGCGTAACCCTTCCATTTGATGAGGTACTGGAGTTTACGTCCTCGACCATGTCTTCGAGAGTCTATCACCTTTTCGACTTCGTATTCTTCCACGCCTTCAACTAGTTCGGGGGGTGGGCGTAAGTAGTTTACGTTGTGCATGCGTGTTTCTTTGTAAGGCGTGAGTAAATCTGTGTGAAACACGTCATGTATCTTCCATTGCGGGGGTAACTTGAGCTGGTAATTCACAGGGGACATCACTTGTACAATCTCAAACGGCCCCTGTCTCCTGGGCGCAAGTTTGGCAGTGGGCTGATGAGTTCGTAGATTGCGCCCATCTAGCCATACTTGGTCTCCTGTGATGTACCTAGGCGTGTTTTTGTGTTTGATCCACAATTTTTGGGCCTTTATCATGTTCTCCTGTGCGCTCCGTCGGGCGTCTACTAGTTGTTCTAGTCTGTTGGATACGCTGGGTAAGCTGATTGCTCCCGGCGTCCACTTATCTCTCGGATGATACCCCATTAGTACGAAGAACGGGGTTTGCTTTGTGGTGCTGCTTATCGTATTGTTGTGAGCAAATTCTGCTAGTGGTAGCTGGGCCACCCAGTTATCTTGTCTTTCATTTGCCCACAATCGAAGATATTGCTCTAACCACTGATTGGTGCGTTCTGATTGCCCATCCGTCCTTGGATGGTAAGCGGTTGATATATTTTGCTGTATTTGGAGGATTCGGCACAGTTCTCGCATGAACTTTGCCACAAAGCGGGGGTCTCGATCGCTGATTATCTTGCTTGGGAGTCCAAACCGTGGGAGTACCTTTCGGGCATAAAGCATCGCAGTTTCTTCCCCTGATATTGACTCTCGGCAGGGAGAAATATTGACGCCTTGGAACAGTCATGATCTGTGATCGTCAGAATTGAGTCATATCCATCCGATTGGGGTAACTTAGTTATGAAATCCACAGCAATGACTTCGAATGGTGTGGCTTCCATTCGTGGGTAAATAGGTTCGAGTGGAGCTTTGGTGGGTCGAGTGTTGACCTTGTGTCGTTGGCATTCCGCACATCCTTGAACGTAGTCGACAACGTCGGCCTTCATGTTAGGCCACCAGTAGTGTCGGGCTAGCAGTTCTTGTGTCTTTGCTATTCCTGGATGTCCTGCCGTCAACACATCGTGGCACTGTTTTATGACTTCTCTTAGTTCTTCGTGTTTCTTGGCAGTGACCACCACTCGTCCGTTCTTGAACCAGACACCCTTATCTTCTTGAGTTCATGAGGGCTAATCCATTCTTTGATTCGTATTTCGTCCTGTTTGATGGGTGCCAGTATGATTCCCATGATCGTTCGTATGAATATTTTGTTGGGCAGGATGGTGACTCGATGTTGTCCTTTTCTCCAGTGTGTAATCTGGCTCCTGGACAACGCATCTGCCCTACCGTTGGCTCGTCCCTTGAGGTGGTGTATCTCGATATTGTATTCTTCCAACTCTAGGACTTCTTGAGTGACTCTTCGACTAATCTTCTGTGGATCTCGCCAGTATTGTAAGTTCATATGGTCCGAAAATACTCTGACCTTGTGTGGTGATCCCACTAGTAAGTATCTCCAGTTTCATAGTGCTTTCACGATGGCTAGTAGTTCCAGGTTGTATATGTCATAGTTCCGTTCTGCTTCATTGAGGGTAGCTGAATAGAACGCGACTGGGTGCCTTTTGCCATCGGATCCCTTCTGCATAAGGACTGCTCCAACCGCAAATCCTGACGCATCTACTTCAAGGTCGTATTGTGCTTTCGGATCTGGATGAACGAGGATCGGGTTACTTGTAATGCGTTGTTTGAGTGTCTCGAAGGCTGTTTGTTGGGTTGGTCCCCAATGCCATTCGACATCCTTCCTTGTTAGCTCATTCATTGGTTTGGCGATGTTGGCGAATCCTCGAATAAAGGGGCGGTAAAAATTGCAAAAACCTAGGAAGCTGCGTACATCTTTGACTTTTGTTGGCGTGGGCCACATGCGAACACCCGTGATTTTCGCAGGATCCATGCGCGTCATCCCCTTTTCAAGGATTACCCCCAGGTAATCAATTGAAGGAAGTGAAATGCGCATTTTGACAATTTGAAGTAGAGATCATGGGTGGCGCTACTGTGAGGATGCGGAGACGGCTGCTGTGTGTGCCCCTTGTTCGTTGGAGGGTGCCACAGTCGTTGGTGGCTACGGCAATGTCATCCATGTAAATGCGGATGTGTGTTCCCTCCGGTGCAATTTGGCGATGATTGGTTGGTATATGTCGTTCATGAAGGCCTGGAAGGTGCTGGTGAGTTGCAAAGGCCAAAATACATGACCGTAGGTTCGAAAAGGCCTCGTCTTGTCTTGAACGCTGCCTTGTGTTCGTTGCCTTCTTTGATTCAATGTTGTTGTACCCCTGCCTGACATCGAACTTTGAAAAGATGACCGCTCCACCAAGATCTCGCATTAAATCTGTTATTAATGGGAGCGGGTACTGGTTTCGTACCGTCCATCGATTTACAGCGCGGTAGTCTTGGACCGGGCGAAGCTTCCCATCCTTCTTTTAATAAAGAAGAAGGACGACGCGTATGGTGATTGTGAGGGTCGAATATACCCTTTCTTGAGATGTTCATCGATGAAGGCGTCCAGGGCTTCATCTTCCGTTCGGGTCATAGGGTAAAGTCGACATGTGATCGATGTCGGGGCGTTAGGTTGGAGTGTGATTGCGTGATCACAAGGTCGCCTCTCGGGGAGCCTTGTTGATGCTTCTTCGTCAAACACCTTGCGGAATGCTTCGTATTGTGGAGGTAGCACGGCAGTTTCTTTGTCTTTGGGTGTGGCCGCGATAGCGTGTTCGACTGCTGGGATCAGTACTCTTCGTCCGTGTGCTTCTTCTTGCTGTAGTTGTTTCACTATGTGGTCTTTTGTCAAGAGATGGGCCAAAACGTCTCTCCTGTTGGTGATATTGACGGTTTTGATTGTGACTGGAAGATGTGCTTGGTTAATTGTTCCTCTTTCCAGTCAAATTGCGGTTCGTAGGCCGCTAGCCATGGATACCCAAACAGTATATCTTCTTTCCCATATTAGTGACCAGGAATCTCATCTCCTTGTTATTTCCGTTGACATCAACTCGTAGGATGACGTATCGAGTTATGTGGCCGGCTTTGTTTGTGGTATTGTCGATATTATAGATTCGTTTGGCGTGTCTAGTAGCCGTGTTTTTATTCCCCTTCTCTGGAGAAAGCTTTCGCTCACAAAGTTATCAGTGGCTCCTGAGTCCACTAGTGCTTTTATCTCGGCCGTGTTGTAACGCGTGTGTAGTTGAACTGGAATTCGCATGGAACGGTAGCGCATGATGTACGCTGAGTTACAACAAAGTGCCCTCACCCAGGCCATCGGGTTTAGGCATTTGAAAAATCCGTCCCCACCAGCTTCTGCAGGATGAGGTCCTTCACATCGTCTCCTTCGCTGGCTACTCCCCTCAGCCAGTCTTCGGCTTTGTCTTCATCAGTCTTTGGCATTTCATTGGTACTCCTGATCTGTTGGCGTTTGTTTCGTCGTGGTTGGCGACAGTCTCGACTGATGTGCCCCATTTTGTCGCAGTTATAGCAGCGGACCTGACTGAAGTTAGGTCGGTTTCCTTGCTGCCTTTGAAGGTATCCTCCTCTCGGCGGGAAGGGAGGTCGTGGGGTGTTGAGAACATCCTCTGCTCCCGCAAGTCTTCCTCTAACTCGATCCGCCGATGTGTCCATTGCGTTGGGGTGTGGTAGTGGGGCGAGCAGCTTCACCAGTGCTCCCGATTGATTCCTGTTAGTGGATCCTTTGAACATGTCCAAGTTCCCGCGCACCGTCTGCATATGGATCCACTTTTGCTGTCTTCTGAGGGCCGATGCCCTCCACTCCTCGTAAGTTCTGGGGTCGTCGTGCTGATACATAGCTTCGTAGAGTGTTCTGGGCAGTCCTTTTATGAAGTACTTCAAGGTCTGCTACGCGTTGATGTCGTATCCTGCGTAACGAACGAGTTGTTCGAATTGCGCGATGTAGTCATCGATTTTTCCTTCCTTCATCCTAATTCCTGCGTCCAGTTGGGCTTGGGCACGTTCCTTGCTGAGTACGTCGGCGAATTGTCGCCGAAAGGCTTGTAGAATATTATTCCACAGCCTGTTGTCAAATTGACTGACTCCCCTGGATACCTCCCGTATCAGCCATTGGTTGGCAGACATGACCCAGGTGTTAACCAGGTCTCCTTGAACGTAGGTGAGGAATAACATAGCTTTTTGGTATTTATTCCTCATTGCTGAGTGACTTGCGTTGACTCCAGCGTAGATTTCCCATTGAAGGATAAATCCTTCGACTTTTGACCTGTCTCCGCCAAACAAACTTGGGGGGTTTCCTATGAATTTGTCTGTGGCGTGGCATCCTCCTTGGGGTATTCCTCCTGGCGGTCCTCCTCCCCCCATGGGTGGTGGTCCTCCTGGCGGTCCTCCTCCGAATGGAGGGCCTCCTTGATTTGGTTGTCTGTTTTCTTGTAACCCTCTATTGATTTGTTCGTATGGTCGAGGAGGTGGTTCATTATAGTCGAAGTCGAATCCTCCTGGTTCATCTGGTTCGTCCGGGCCCATGGCCCGTCGTGCGGCTTGTAGGTCTTCTGGGTCCATATTTACAACATGGCCCGTTCTTTCATCGATGACTAGTGGGGCTATTTCTTCGATATGCGTTTGAGTAGCCATCCTAATTGGGTCAGGGATATGTAACGTAGCTGTTTGGGTGATGATTTCCTCGACTGCGGGTTCTTCTTCGTGAACGTAGATGGTTTCAGGCTCGTTTTCTATTGATGGGGTATGGACTCATTCGCTCATATGGCTGGTGTCCGATCTTGCTGGTGTTCTGTGTTGGAGTTCTGGGGATATGGGTTCTGAATGTGCTTCTTCTGGTTCCCCGTCGATTCTTCCTTGTTCTTCGATGACTCGTGCTTCTGATAGTAGAATATTGCAGTTGAGATCATCGCCAGCTGGTCTGGCCGCTTCAAAATATTCCTGGGTTCAATTCCACCTGAGTTCCACCCAACAACACCTTCCGCGATGAAAGACGATAGGGTGAAATTGTTGGGCTGTGGCTGCCTCTGCGTAGTATCCGGTATTGAAGTGTTCTAACGTTCCACTTCTTCTATCGTCTTGGATTGTCCTCCAACGGACTCGATTGATGACGTATCTTGCAGGGGCGTCTCTTTCCCTGGAATTGACTAAGATGGGTTGGAAGTCCCAACCATCTTTGGTTGTGATTGGCGCCACGGCGTGTGAGGAGAGCTTGACTCTAATGTTATGACTGGCACGGCGTGGCCTGACTTAGGCCTTACACGCGATGGCAAATGTAACGTGACTCAGCAATACGTGTCAACGCACGAAGGCGTGACTTGTTCCAAGGACGCTTGAAAGCACCTTCCTAAGAGAGCGATGCGAGAGGCGGGCTTTGGAAGAGAACCCAACTAGATTCGGTGATGATACAAGAGAGTCAAGCTGTTGACCACATCAGTCGACAGCCACCTTATAACTGGTTCTTGACTGTACGCCTTCGTCAGCGATACAGCCACTACTACTAATGCTAGGTAATCATCCACTAATACTATCAGTCATCGACGGTAATTGTACAGTAATACGTGAGTAAGCCACAACATGTTATGAGTAAGATCGGGAGCGACTCGTCATCCTGCTTACACTGATCAGTCCCTTCCAGATCGTAACAACCGAGCTCGAGGCTGCTATCAAGTGCCTTGAAGACAACATCTTCATCAATGTCAATAGGGCACAACACTCAGCATGCTAACTGGGCAGAGCCCATGCATTGAAGAGGGTACAGGAAGAGCATGAGACAGATGTCAGACTCACTATGGTAACCAATTGGGTGGTGGAATGAGGGTGTTCACCCTGAAGAGGGGGTGATGTTATGGTTTGGCAATTGGACTAATGTATGATTACTACTGATGACTGATGATGACAAGTCACTCATTAGTCACATGACTCATTGATTAACAATCATGAGTCATTAGTTACTAAGACCTAGGATAAGTAGTAGTAAGGGATGGTCATAGTGGTGACATAACTAGCTTGGTACTTAAGGAGCTGCAGAACAGATTGTGTTCTGCAGCTTGGTCTTCTTGTTACTTTCAATTGCATTGTATTCCAGTGTTGATTCTCTTCTCCTCTCTGAGGGCATGAAACCCTCTGACACTCAAATACCATCACACCTTCAGAACTCTGCCTTTGTGCATTGAGACATCAAACCTACAAACAGGTCATAATGAGTCCGCCTTTGTGCATTGACATAACACTCAGCCTTCATGCTTGAGTATCAATACCACTAAGTCATCAGCCATCGTGTTTACCCATCAGTTGTCTAAGTCAGACTAGCATGTAACCTGCACACAACAATCAAGAGCCCAAGCTGAAGGGTTTATCCTGCAATGGGAAGTATATGCAGGAGTCAATGCCAGCCATCTGGCTGTGAGAAACGAATACCAAAAGGCTATGTTGTTCCTCACCTATGTGCAGGGAGACCTGGTTAACACCTGGGTCATGTCAGCAAGCCAATGGCTCATGCACAAAGTAGAAAGAGGGTCAACCAGTTTGATGACAGGCTGTGGGAGAATATCCTGCATGCCTTCAGAAGGCAATTTGCAGACATGCTGAGCAAGGAGTGCACACAAGCCCAGCTTGACGCTGGCATTCACATGAGGAATGGCGAGATCAATGACTATATCACTCTATTTGAGCAACTGGTCCAACATGCAGGGTACGACATCAATGTCAAGTAGACCCTCAAATACTTCATCAAGGGGATGCCAAGGGCACTTTATGAAGCAATGTATCAACATGATGACCCATGAATGTATGAACAGTGGAGAGCATCTGCCTTTAAACAGCAGCAAAAGTGGATTCACATGCAGATGGTACGAGGTAACCTAGACATGTTCAAAAACAACACTAACAAAGGACCATCGGGGTCATTGGAAAAATGACTGGCCCCACTATCTCACCCTGATGCCATGGATGCTTTGGCAGATAGGGTCCATGGTTGACTGGCAGGGGAAGAGGATATAGTCAACAACTGACCACCCTTCCCACCAAGGGGAGGATACCTCCAATGGCAGCAGCAAAACTGCCAAGACTTTAGCAAAGTACAGTGCTACAACTGCGAGAAGTTTGGCCACATCAGTTGGGACTGTCAGCAGCCATGCTGCAACCAATGAACATCACAAATACAAGGTGCCAAGGAGGCACCTAAGACCAGGGAAGATAGAGCCAAAGAATGGCTTCAAGGAGTAGCAGGAGAAGATGATGATGTCAAGGACCTGGTCCTCCAGAGGTTGATGGGGACAGATTTTTCAAATGCCTGAACCCAGCAGCCTGGGTAAGGGCAATTCATTGTAACTCTGTGTACATTATGTGCTACCATTCTATGAAAGTTCCAATCACACTGCATTCATGTTATAACATGACCAATATCAAAGCTATGGTAGACTCAGGAGCTACCAATAATTTTGTGAGTGCACACTTTCTAAAAGAAATGGGAATCAAAATGTGCCCTCTAGAAAAACCAAAGAAGATATACAACATAGACAACACCATGTGTTATGACACCAGCTTATTTTTCATTTTTCTGATCATGTGACTGTTTTATTGACAATTCCTTTCACATTACTTTACAGTTTGATCATGTGATACTTGATCACATGATCCAGTACTATACGTGACTCATATGGGAGGCCAGTCTAGACCCTGCCCATTTACTTATTATTCTGCTGCGCATGACTCATTCTATTGTTCTCTATTCTTAGACCTGCTGTGCACACTATTGTGACTCAATGCACAGCAGCCCTTTGCCCTGTTACCTATTGTTTGCGTTACCTTATTGTTCCTGTGATACCATTGTTCTCTAGATACTATAAAGTCTGGCTCTCTAGTACCCTGTAGCTTCAGACTTGACTTCTCCTGTATCTTACAGCACAGTCATTGTCTATCAAACACCCCCTGCTCATCATCAGTCTGATAAGTTCACCTTGTGTTCACTTATCGCCCTCTCACCAAGGAACCTCTCAACTATCCCTTGCACCCCTATCCCCTCTCATTGTATCTTTGCTATAAGTCCCTTGAGGTGTGCTTAGTACAACTCTATCACAGTAAACTCTCTAAGGGCACTTTGTGCTTAGTACTCTGATATCACACCCTACCTCTACCCCTTCAGCATCCTCAGGATCATTAAGCCAAGTCAGCTGAACATCCCTGCTGTGACGTAACACCATGTGTCACGTTTGACATCATTCGAAGTGTTCTTGTTATTGTGATTACGCATTCTCGGAGTTCGGGTACTTACTCATCGGTTATGACTACAATAGTAAGCCCTCATTAGTCATGGACACTTACGCGTCGCCGGTGCTTGGAATTACCAGTGTTTCAGATATTATTAGAACAGACCATTACTCATTACTAGTATAACTGTACTAGTGTAGCGTCCCGGGTCATAGTAGGTATCTGACCTAACCGATAACCGAGGGGGCGTGATCAAGGGGACACTTACTGTACGATACATATGGCTGACTGACCGATTACTATACGCTGACTGACGACTGACTGATGGATTACTGTACAATGACTGATGACTTATGATACGATGACTGTACACCCGTGGACGATTACCTAGCAGATTAGTAGTAGTGGCGGTCTCGCTGACGAAGGCGGATCGCGCTAGTAGGATATAAGGAAGCTATCGACTGTTGTAGTCGATAGCTTGGATTTCTTGTATCATTCTCGACTTGTTATCAGAAGCCGTGTTCTCTCTCATCCTTCAGGGTCGCGATTCGCCTGCGGAATAATCAAGCAAGACTCCGCCTTCGAGCATTGAGACGATACTCTGCCTTCGTGCTAGAGTCAGGAATTCGCTAAGTCACCGCGTTCACCCTTTAGTCGCCTAAGTCAGGCTCACGTGCTGCTCGCACGTAACATTAAATCCAAGCTCTCTTAAACTGAACGCCGTGGCAACTCTCAACACCAAAGACGGGTGGGACTTCGTGCCCTATCGCATCGACTCAAGGGAACGAGACGCACCTACTCGTTACCTTATAGGACGAGTAAGGTGGCGACACGTGCCAGACACCAGAAGATCCAACGAAAACAACACAGGATACTACGCAGAAGCAGCTACCGCACAGCGATTTCATCCCGTAGTATTCAACAGGAACGCTGTTGCTGGGTCGAGCTCAGGTGGAGCAATACAAACAACTATTTCGAAGCGACGCGACCAGCAGCCGACGACTTACACATCAACGTACCACTAGTCGACGCACGACCAATCGACCAACAAGGGTCATAGACGGCCAAGAAGACACCCTTGATTCGGAACCACCAAGGGCCGAATTCAACTGCGATCAGAAACAGTGGCAGCATCAAGCCATACTAGCAACGATCACCAACCCCACGAAGTGAAGTAATAGAACCCGAGGAAATCGCAGTACAATCACCGGAGGTAGAAGCGCTAGCCGACGAAACAGCTGAGTTACACATTCCCGAACCAATCAGAGGAATACCATACAGCTACATGACTACTCAAACAGAAGTATCGCCACCCCGACTGTTATAAACGAACAAACAGGCCACGTTCAACAACTACAACCAGAAGACATGGAAGCCGCAACCGAGCTATGGGGCCAGACGTCCCTGACGCACCAAGTATCCCTGAAGGAACAGAAATGTTCTACGAGTTTCGGCTCAATCGTAACAGGGTACCATCACCCGAAAACAGGCCATTCCGCCCTTACGACCACGAGATAATGGACCACCAGGCGGAGGAAGAGGACCGCCAGGAGGAGGACCGCCAGGCGGAGGAGGAGGACCACCTCTAGGGGGCCTGCAGTAGCCCACAACGCACACCAAGGGGGAAATGACAAGTTCATTGGTAACCCACCACCTACATTCACAGGAAGCAGATCACAAGCCGAGGCATTCATCCTCCAATGGGAGGTCTATGCGGGAGTCAACGCAAATCATTCAGCTATGCTGAATAATATCAGAAAGCTATGTTGTTTCTCACATACATTCAGGGAAACGCGGTTAACCAATGGGTCATGTCGGCAAGCGATGGCTCGTCAACGAAGTCGCCACGGGCACCAACCAATTCGACAACAGGCTGTGGGAGAATCTACTCCACGCCTTTCAAAGACAGTTCGGCGACGTCCTCAGCAAGAACGAGCACAAGCCCAGCTCGACGCCGGTATCCACATGAAGGATGGAAAAATCGACGACTACATCGCCCAATTCGAACAGCTCGTTCGACATGCGGGATACAACATCAACGCCGAACAAACCTCAAGTACTTTACAAAAGGACTACCACGCGCGCTATACGAAACCATGTACCAACACGATGACCCCCGAAACTATGAAGAATGGAGAGAATCCGCCCTGAAGAGGCAGCAGAAGTGGATTCACATGCAAACGGTCAGGGGGAATCTAGACGCCTTCAAACCAGGGCGTGCAACAGGAGGAGCACTAGCTAAGTTGCTAGCACCACTTCAGAACGACGACCGAATGGACACATCTGCAGATCGCGTACGAGGACGATTGGCAGGGGCTGAAGACATTATAGCGAACCATCCCAGGAACGCTAGGCCCCCACAACCGCCATTCCCACCCCGAGGGGGGTTCATACAAAGGCAGTTCAAACGAGACCACAGCCAAACGCAGTGTTACAACTGCCAGAAATGGGACACATCAGCCCGATGCAGGCAACCAAGGAAGCGCCGAGATGCGCAGACACGCGCAGCCGAAACAGCAATGACCAAAGAAGAAAAGGCAGCGGAATGGCTGCGAGGAGTAGCAGGAGATGACGAAGAAGTCAAAGACCTGGTCCTACAGCAGTTGATGGGACAGGATTTTGGAAACGCCTGAACCCGGCGGCCTGGGTGAGGGCAATACGTTGTAACTCTGTGTACATTATGCGCTACCGATCTATGCGAGTACCAGTATCCATTCGTGCAAGTTACAACATGGCCGACATCAAAGCGTTGGTGGACTCAGGAGCCACTGACAATTTTATCCATCCACAATTCGTCAAAAGGATGGGGTTGGGACAACGGGCGCTAGATAAGCCAAAAAACATCTATAACATCGACGATACCACTAATAAAGCGGGGCAGATCACACACTACCTCACGCTTAAGTGGAAACAGGAAAACCAAAAAGGAAATGCGCTTCCTAATCACCGACATCGGCAAGGAAGACATATTGCTAGGATACCCGTGGCTCGCAACCTATGAACCAAGGTTCAGTTGGCGACACGCCACTATTGACGAGAAACAGCTCCCTATCGTACTACGGACGGTCAACCCAAACGACAAAAGGGCCGTACTAGCAAGGTTGCTTAACGAAGAACAAAACGACGTTAAAGTCTCGCGAATGTTCACCACCGAAACAAAAGAACAAATCGTGACAACGTTAGAAGAACAAGTTATGGGCGACGATCAGCGGTCGAGCTTGCAATAGATGCCAAGCAATACACCAAGAATGTCGAAGTACCAAAAGAATACCAACAATTCGCACGGGTATTCAGCGAAGAAGAAGCAAAAAGATTCCCACCAAAACGAAGTTGCGACCACGCAATTGAATTCAAGAAGGGAGCACCAGACGTTATCGACTGCAAAGTATACCCAATGACAAGGGTAGAAGACGCAGCACTGGACGAGTTTATTGACGAACAACTAGACAAGGGATATATTCGTCCCTCAAAATCCCCGTACGCATCATCTTTCTTTTTATCAAAAAGAAGGACGGGAAGCTACGACCCGTACAGGACTATCGGAAGATCAATGAGTGGACCATACGAAACCAATACCCACTTCCCCTTATTGATGATCTAGTCAGAGATCTTGGAGGAGCACAATATTCAGTAAGCTCGACGTCCGACAAGGATACAACAACATCCGGATCAAGGAAGGAGACGAACCTAAAGCCGCATTCAAAACACGTCGGGGATTATTCGAACCGACTGTCATGTACTTTGGTTTATGCAACTCACCGGCAACATTCCAAAGCTTCATGAACACCATCTATCAACCAATAATCACGAAACACGAAGCGGCCGGAACAACAATCAGGGTATATATGGACGATATTGCCATAGCAACCAAGAGGCAACCACTAGCAATCGAGAAACACCAAGACGCAGTCCGCGACGTGCTCGCCATAGCACAGAAAAACGATCTCTTTTTCAAACCCGAGAAATGTGTCTTCAACGCTCCCAGTATTGATTACCTGGGGGTAATCCTTGAAGAGGGGGTGACACGCATGGACCCCATCAAAATTTCGGGCGTCCGCGATTGGCAAACACCCACATCAGTAAAGGAAGTACGATCATTCCTTGGTTTTTGCAACTTTTATCGGCAGTTTATCAGAGGATTTGCCAACATCGCCAAGTCGCTCAACGAGCTTACACGAAAAGACGAACCATGGCAGTGGGGAACAAGACATCAAACAGCGTTTGACACGCTCAAAAAACGAGTCACCACAGAACCCATATTAGCGCACGCAGACCAAACCCAGCAATTCGACCTAGAAGTGGACGCGTCAGGATTTGCAGTCGGAGCGGTACTACTGCAAAAGAAACAAGACGGAAAGCGACATCCTGTGGGTTATTACTCGGCAACGCTCAACGCCGCCGAACGCAACTACGACATCTACAACCTAGAATTGTTGGCCATCGTAAAGGCATTGCGAAACTGGCGACACCTGTTAGCGGCTCGCCACATAAAGTACGCATTTTCTCCGACCATCTTAACCTCAAATACTGGCGAGACCCCCAAAAGATCAGTAGGCGAATTGCCAGGGAAGTACTCGAACTCGCGGAATACAACTTCGAGATACATCATGTCAAAGGCGCGGCCAATGGACGAGCCGACGCACTATCTGAAGGCCCGATTACGATCAAGGAGAAGAAGACAACGAAGGTGTCGTCGTACTACCAGACAAAATATTGTACGAACAACCACGACCACCCGGCAACAGGATGAACAGAGGATACGTAAGTGGGTCGACCCCCACAAACTGACAAAAGCAGATGGGCTCTGGTGGTACCGAGGACAACAGCTCGTCGTAACAGGACCAATGGAGGAAATCAGAGAAGTAATCTCCACACACCACGATCCACCCATTCACGGCCATCCAGGAATCAACCGAACAACGCAATTAGTGGAGCGCCACTATTGGTGGCCAACAATGAAACAAGATATTGTGGAATACGTTCGAGGATGCGCAGAATGTCAACGATGCAAGGTCAACACACAAAAGACAAGAGCACCGTTGCAACCAATATTTCCACAGTCCGAGGCGCTGCCATTCGAGGTGGTGGCACTAGATTTTATTACGAAGGTTCCAGTATCGAGGGGATACGACTCGGTACTCACCATCACAGACCATGACTGCTCCAAAGCAGCCATTTCATACCATGCAAAGAGGAGATCTCGGGAGAAGAAACTGCGGCGCTATACGCAAAGCATGTTGTAGCGAGGTTTGGACTACCCTCAAAGATCATCAGTGACAGAGACCCCCGGTTCGCATCAAAGTTCACAAGGGAACTGTGTCGCGTTCTAGGAATACAACAAAACATCTCAACAGCCTACCATCCACGAACAGATGGACAATCGGAACGGACCAACCAATGGTTGGAGCAATACCTCAGGCTTTGGGCTAACGAGAGACAGAACAACTGGGCGGACCATCTGGCGCTAGCAGAGTTCGCACACAACAATTGGGCAAACGAATCTACGCGCGAAACACCGTTCAAGTTACTAATGGGCTATCACCCTGTTACTAACTGGACAGATAAGAAATCGCCAATACCAAGGGTCGAAAAGAGACTAGAACAATTGAAGGAGATAAGAGAGCAGGCACAAAATCACATGCGGCGCGCGCAACAGTCATGGATCAAGCATCGTGACACCCCCAAATACCAGATAGGAGACAGGGTCTGGCTTGAAGGACGCCACCTACGTACCAACCAGCCAACCACGAAGCTTGCGCCCAGAAGGCATGGACCGTTCCGGATCGTCCAGGTGATGTCTCCCGTGAACTATCGACTCGAGCTTCCCACGCAGTGGAGCATCCATGATGTCTTCCACACAGATCTCCTGACCCCTTACAAAGAAACAATGACTCATGGCGTAAACTATCAACGCCCACCACCAGAATTGGTAGGAGACGTGGAAGAATATGAGGTCGAAAAAGTACTAGACTCAAGAAGGCGTGGAAGGGGGCGTAAACTGCAGTACCTAATCAAGTGGAAAGGCTACGCCGACTCGGACAACCAGTGGGTCCCGTGGGATGACGTACATGCGGACGAAGAGATAAGGAAGTACAAACAAGCCAATCCAACTGCCGAGACTCACATAAAAGCAGTCTCAACAGGACCTTTAGGAGACGCATCTTCCAAACCCACCTTTAACATGTCCCATGTCCCACTCACCATCATCAGCCTTGACCTCCCTCACACCAGCGAGCTCACCACGTACGACGACAACAACAATGTGGACGACCCATTCTGCTCTGCCGTCGAGCACGTCAGGGCAGCAGCAGAACACGACCGAGATGAACGAGAACAGCAAGAACGAGACCTGGCCGAGGCTCGCCGGCGATTCCCCACACCCGCAAGCGGAAGAGTGGAGGCAGATGAGGAAGGACTACGGGTTGTTGAAGGAGGTGATGACCTCCTGGCGATTGGATCAGGTCACGAGGATGACGCCGCAGGAGAGATGGACGAGGATACAGAGGTTGATGAGGCAAGTATCCTCCAGCCCTCCACCGCCATCACATCCACCACCGCTGTTGACCAGTACAACAGCGACAAGTCCTCCAATGGCTCGTACCACGACGCCAACATTATCTGCACCAGGTGCGATAATCCCCAAGACTATTGCCACTGCGCTCCCATGCGCATCCCCCCTCGAATCAACAACGCCGAAGAAAGAAGAAGACGCAGACATTGCCGACGAAACCATGGATGACGAAAGACGAGCACCGCCAATTGCTGTCATCTATGGACCGACTGCGGAGGAAGGGTATGCCATGCGAGGGCTACCATCCTACGCCGAGGCACGCGACACCTCACCCATCCATACGCACCAAGCGGATGCGCCGAGGCGCCCTCTCCGTACCCTATCGCCTACTCCCGGCGGCTTCGTCCTCAACAACGGGATGAACTGGGTACCGATGGTCATCGAGCACGAGGGGCGTCGCATTCCCGCCCGATATGTGCGGGTGCGAATGTGCAACAACCCGGAAGTTTTTGGGACCATGGGGTGCCACACGCCAGTATACCGAGGGGAGATCCATGCTGAGCCATGCCGAGACATGGGACCCGCCGCTGAGTACTCCCGCGAAGATCTGCAGTACCTAGGAGCTGACTTCCGGGGACGGCGCCAGGTTGACGAGGCCCTTGCTCGGCTAGGGGATATCTCCCTGGCGGCCAAGGTAAGGCGCTACCGCGCATCCCAGGAGGTCATCAAGGAGCTCGAAACAGCGATCAAGCGACTCGAGGACGACATCTTCGTCCACGTCGACCGCGTGCGTCACTCGGCAAAGCGGCTGGGGCGGGCTCACGCCATTTTGAGGGTACGAGACGAACACGAGACAGATGTAGGGCTAACCGCAGTGCCTAACTGGGTAGTGGAGCGAGGGCGCTCACCCTTGTGAAGGGGGTGATGTAACGTCCCGGGTCATAGTAGGTATCTGACCTAACCGATAACCGAGGGGGCGTGATCAAGGGGACACTTACTGTACGATACATATGGCTGACTGACCGATTACTATACGCTGACTGACGACTGACTGATGGATTACTGTACAATGACTGATGACTTACGATATGATGACTGTACACCCGTGGACGATTACCTAGCAGATTAGTAGTAGTGGCGGTCTTGCTGACGAAGGCGGATCGCACTAGTAGGATATAAGGAAGCTATCGACTGTTGTAGTCGATAGCTTGGATTTCTTGTATCATTCTCGACTTGTTATCAGAAGCCGTGTTCTCTCTCATCCTTCGGGGTCGTGATTCGCCTGCGGAATAATCAAGCAAGACTCCGCCTTCGAGCGTTGAGACGATACTCTGCCTTCGTGCTAGAGTCAGGAATTCGCTAAGTCACCGCGTTCACCCTTTAGTCGCCTAAGTCAGGCTCACATGCTGCTCACACGTAACAACTAGGATTCGGATTCTAGCTGCGCTTTAAAGCCAGCACGTAACTGTATATAAGTCTGTCTCTGTAGACCATAGCTCTCCAGCTTGGTCTTCTTGAATCATCACTTCTCTTCGTGTATACTAGTACTTCGGGTACTAAGTAAATCGCTATTCGCTCTTCATCCTTGTGGACTTGGTCCCTCGTGATTATCATCAAATACCCAGTATCAAAGACGTTGATCTGGTGTATCATCCAAGTCGCTAAGTCATCTTTTCTTGTCACGCCCACACAAGTTGCCTAGGTCAGGCCAGCGTTAAGTGATAATGCTACACCATGAATAAAGTGAGCCACATTACCAGCTACATAATCTTGAGAGTGACTGTAGCTGGAGAAGCTAAAGAAATGTGCTTCCTAGTCATGGACATTGGAAAAGAAGACATTTTGTTCAGCTACCCATGGCTAGTGGCATACAAACCAAGATTCAAGTGGAGAACTGATACCATAGCTGCTGAACACCTCCCCATCACCATCCAAACTATTGCAATTGGCAGCCAACAAGATGTACTGGCATGTTTACTAACTGCTGAAAAGGAAGATTGTTTGGCAGCTTGGGGAAGAAGAGGCAAGGGTAAGAAGACTTGGATGAATGGGTGCATGATGAGGGGGGGACAAGGGAATGGGGATGTGCACCAAAACCATACAGTAAACAAACTGTTGCATGCATTATTTGTCCTTGTTTTTACAGTATTTAAAACACACAAACAGAAAATAAAATAAAAGTCAAAATCGGAGACTGAAATTGAAGCAACGTTCCAGTCACGTGACGTCATGTGACGCGTTAGTTCTGGGGTTGAGCTGAGACAGCTCCGTTTCCAGCAACTTTCCAGTGACTTGACCCTTGCACCAACCCCTACCTTTCCCGTTTCTACCACAAGTCTCTCGGAAAACTTGACCCCTAACCAGTGTGTATGTATTCACAGCAATCTGAACCAGATATTTTGCCACTCATATTAGAGGCGTTGAACAATTTAAAGTCGTTACCCTAGTTCCTCCCAGGAAAGTTTACTTTTGCCTAAACCTAGCTTCTTTTGGCACGACTAAGGCCTTTTCCATAGGGGATAGCATTATTTTCTTTGATTATGGCTCCACCATCGGGTGGATCCACCTCAAGGAGAGTAGAGAAGCCTCGAAAGGTGAATCCCCCCCCTCCCCCTCGAGCCATAATACTAGGTGCTCACTACATTCTAGCGCCTTTGGGTCTTTTTGAGGCGCTTGTTTGGTTGGCAGTGAAGGTGCCGTTGTCACTATCTTCATGGCTCCGTGCCACCTTCTGTAAGACGAACACCATTTGTGAGTGTGCTTCACTATTCTTAGGGTGAACTCTCACTCATCTATCTATGGTATCTTTCATTGCAACGATCTTCTCATTTGTGCTCTTAGACTGCCGATTATTTGTATTAGTACATGGCTTAACCGCGCTTCTTTTGGCACAACTTTCTGTGACCGCTTCCTTCTCCATCCCACTGCCAGAAGCCAGGCTTCAACGTGTTAGAACCCTCGTCATCGTCGAAGCGCCCCAATAACCTGAGGATAGCGGCTACTGGAGCTTCTAGTGCCATTTGACTCGCGCCTGAGTTATCTGGGAATGCGGGTCCCTTAAAGACTCATTTCGGCTTATTGAAATATCGCACGTGGTTTGGCCCGTATTTCATGCGCTCTGCTCAGAGCACGCGCGACTATCGCCCTCATCTAGCTGTGGAGCTTGTGAAACTAAATCGAATCAGGACGAGAGGAAGGATTCCGCTGACTGTAAGGTTTCGTTCAGATTGTACTGAGTAGAGGTACGTGCCAGCTGCCCTCCATTCGCCGGGAGACCGAACCGCAGTCCTTGCCGTCCACGGAGCGCTCCGTCGTGCGGCCCGGCTCGTGACGCGTGACGCGTGACCGATTTCTACGGATCTATCTTTCATATCCATCTCACAAATGCTAAGGAAGCTGCGACGCAAGAAGCCACTCACTCGGGTTCCTAACTCTCGAGTCACAGTGTTCAGGCGAAAGCTAAATTTCCAGCAGGGTCCGAGCGTGCCAGACCGTGGTAAGGCTGGAATGCAAACTCTATTTCTATGATGACAATGTCGGATAAGACTCCCAGATCTCATACAGACTCCCAGAGGTGACAGCAGCGGGTCCGTCCTGAAGAGCGCCACCTGTTTTGCCTCCTCCCCCACCTCCAGCGCTGCCCCCCTGTACCTACCATCTAGCGCACCGGCGAGTGACCTACCTCCTGACCTTGCGACCTACGACATACCGGAAAGCGCACCACTCCCCTCCTCTCTGACGCCCGACATTGGTGGGGATAGACTGTCATTGAGTAATACTTACGTAAGCCGTTTCAGCGCGAGGCAGCTGCCGCCGCCAGCTGCACATCTGCCTCTGGGGTCGCCCGGGGATTCCCTGTCAGACGCCCGCTCTACCAGTAATTCCATGGGGCATACGAATTAACTTGCCTTCTATATGTGCGTGTGTGGTGATCTTCACTCCTTTTTGTTCAAGAGATGTCTTCTTTCTTTGAAACAGAGTCAGGATGAAAGGTGACGCCGCTTTGCAGCAGGACGACCGCCAACTGAATGCAGAGCTGCGTGAGGGGTGCGCACAGATCCGCAACCTTGGGTTGCCTCAAGCCTAGCGAACGTGCGCAAGGTGGCCTCAGCTGATGGGCAACTGAGGAGCGATTAGCGTGTGGATGAAGTGTCTTACATACAAAGAAAATGGTGTTAATTTCGATTTTTAGTCTCCTTCACAATTCAACTACTTTGGACTTGAGTGGATACTAAGCAACTGAAATGTGAGAGGAGTCCATTTCAATTTTCTGAGTTGACGTTGGTTGCCTGTGCCTCACCTGACAGTCGAAACCCCAGCTCGCCTTTCCATAGGAAGTGGATGAATGATACTTCGCTTTTTGGTTTCCAGTGCCTAGAGCTTTTTGCCGTAGGGCTGAGAATATGACAATTACTGTATGCTACAGACAACAAGTACTGTTTAAGTTACAGAAGTATGAGGGAAAAAACAAACAAGACAGGGTAAAACATGCATGCGTATATACACGGGGATATCCAACAAATGATGATAGTGCGAAGAAGTGACGGTCCACTCGTCCTCACTTCCTCTTCGCCCGCGACTTGACCGGGGCAGTCTTCGTCGCAGTCTTCGTTTTCGTTGTTTTCGCCTTCTTAAGCGCCGACGGGCTCTCAATAATCTCAATATCCGAATCAGTCGACGCCTTTCGTTTACCAGTAACGCCCGTAGCTTGCTGCTGCCTACTGCCCGCCGATGAGCGCTCCAAGTCAGGCAGTCCATCAGATCTAGATGCCGCCGAGGCGCGCGTGTATGACTGCTGCGTGGGGCTCTGCAGGCGTGACGACGTCGCAGATTGGCGGGACCACGCGGGAGACGAAGGGGAGATGCACCTCCGCGCTGCGAACGCGCCGGGAAGCACGCCAGTCGGCACGTCGTCATCCTCGCGCGCGCGGGGTTCTCGTCCGCGAGCGGTATGCGCGTCTCGGCCCAGTCCCTTGCGAATACGCTTTCGCCACCTAGCGCATCGTGGAAGCCCCGCGGCGTCTTTTCGGACCGTACGGTATCGCCCGTCGCGCGTGCTGCGAACCGCTCGAGCGATAGCGACGCGTTGTTGCTGATGGCTCGCTCGCCTGGGGTGTCGCTTGCTCCGTTGTCCCCTAGGCACTCTACCCAGTCCCAGGGCTGGTTCATAACTGGCTGTCCGGGGAGGATCTGTCCAGAGGCGTCTACTGATGCGTACACCAAGTCGGCCACTCCTTCATGAGGGGGTGGGTAGGGCAGAAGACAACGCAGCTGTTGTCGGTATTCAGCGGGCATGTCAGCTGGAAGCTCGGCAATGGGTATTTGTGGGTAGTTGCGGAAGATATCAGCGGAGTTAGCCTTGGCGTCTGTAGCGAGTTCTTGACGACGTCATTATCAAGAAGCTCGAGGAAGGACATCGAAAATGAGCTCACCATCGATAAGGTACATGAAAGTATCAAGAAACAATGGGAAAGCGCGGGGTTCAGATGGTCGCCAGCGCCATGGGCCTAAATCATAGTTAAGGAGACGCCCCCGCACGAGGTGGGTAGGAACTCACCAGAGCGAGTTTGAAACAGATGTGCATAGACTCTCGCCTAGAGATCGTGCCTTCGGGGTCCAGACGCCGCGGAAGGCCATGTTAAACTGGAGTAAGCGAGCCATCAAAACAGCGCCCTGTGTCGCCTGGGCTGACGGAACGTCGGATGTTGGCGTGGGCTGAAAAGAAGGGTTTCGAATGCCCTAATCTTGCTCGCGAGTGCATCGATGAAACTGTCCTGTGCAGCGAGTCGACCACCGGCAACGCAGTTTGGTCGTCTCTCGCAAGCTCGACAACGTGTGCGAGCAGGCGAAGTTGTTCACTCGCCACGTCGAGAATCTCCTGTACTCCGCGGCTCGTTAGAGGCGTTTGTACACCCTTAAGGATATTGGCTATGCAAGTGAATCCAGTGTTCACGAACTGCTCATAAGATTAGTTCCGACACGTCCGCAGTAGATGAGGTGCAAACCTTGCACGCGATTGTTGGCCCAACGCCGCGAACCATCTCGGCAACCAAGTCAGCCTCTTCCGTGGACATATGATGATGCATGAATTTGGCAATGAGCCGGTCGACCTTGTGTTTCTATTCGGTGTGCCTAGGGCCAGTCGTTCCCCCATTTGCTTCAGCGAGAACTGCACCTCGATCGTCGTTGCCGCCAACTTCCAGGGACTTAGCAATGCAGACGTGTCTAACCATTCCGAGGACCCAATAGACGCAGTATCTGTCGCATTTCGTCAGTAAGGTGCCCAAAGGTCGATTGCAACAGAACCGTACCTGTGCGCGCGACGTTGAGAATGAGACGCAAGGCGTCCATCAGCGGCTCGACGAGGCTCTCATCCAACGCATCGTACTGCAATGACTTGTCAAAAGCGTCCCGCACGGCATTCAGATCTCGATATATCCCCTGGCGGAACTCGACGGAACCGCATACTGCATCGCGCAGCGCGGCGGCACGGGGTCGCAAGTCGGCCGGGACGTGCTGCGCATGCTCGAGGAAAACGAGCGTCGGGATAGCGCCAACGAGCAAAGATAGATGCGGCGCGCTGAAGACGTCCTGGCGACGCGCACGGACGCGTTGCAGTTCCACCATGTCGCTGCCCGGTCTTCGTCGGATAGGACGAGGTGCGTGAAGATTTCGTGGGCAGCGCGAAGATATACCTCGCAGTCGGACGTTCCCGAGGTGAGAGCGTGGCTCCATAGAGGATAGACCAGCCCTTCATGATCGTAGTTGTCGCCAGCACGCCTTGGACGACGAGGTGGAGGAGGGTATGCGTGAGGCTCATCCAGGCAACGCTGTCGATCGATATAAGCTCCGCTTTTCCTGTCTCTTGGAACCACCGAGCCACATGTTCGTCGAGTCCACCGGGGAGATGTTGGTCGACATGTAGTAGGAAGGTAGCGTAGCGCGTGTCACGCGAGGCCTCGGCGTTGACCTGGACCCGCAGAGCGGCAAACGTGTTATCCCAAATGCTCCAGGCCCAATTCGGCGATTTATGATAATGAAACCAGAGGCTGTTGGCAAGCATGTAAGGTGCGTCGGGCCTTGGGTCATTTGAAAGTAAGAGTATCTCGGGTAGTTTCTTGGACAGGGTTCTGCTTCGCCACCCGAAGGACGTAGAGCCTTTAGAAGGGGTCATCAACAAAGAGGACTGTAAGAAAAATGGCCAACGCATACCTGGGCAAAGTTAGTGATTTCCACCTCGACATTCTTCCGAGCTGGCACGTCAAGATAACGACCGGCGTCCATTTCCAGCAAAAGCTCTAACAAAGGCTGGCAGTGGTTCCCTCGGGTCTTGCATGACTGGAATGCTGCATAGAGCGCAAAGGTGATCGCCCTCAGCACACCCATGCCTGCCCAAATGGGGGAAAACCGGCGCAGCATCTCTAATACGATCGACAGGGATTCCGATCTGCAAGGGCGCTCCAAGACACCAAGGCTCAGCTACGAAGGGTTACTGTAGGTCAGAAAGAGTTTAAGGTAGGACCTTGCTCACCTCCAGTATGGCGCGATAGCATTTGACATGCGTCATCATGTCAATAGCGACACAATACACCCTTACGAAGACATTGTGCGTGATTGGACTATCCAGCAAGCTAGAACGTTCACTAAGTATCCGCCATACACCGATACGAAGAATTAATATACTTGGGTAGTTGCTTCAGGAGCAGTGGGAGGAACCATTGCCTGACCGTCCTGACCTGCTGATACCGTGGTGCATCCAGGAGTGTGGTACAGTAAGATGGAAGTGGTGGAGGTACATTTTCCATTCCTTCAGGACCCGAATACACAGTCAGCAGAGAAAAGCGGGAGAAAGACCAGTGACGTACCTGGATTGAATATCTCGGGAAACACGAGTCGTACTTGTCTACGCATCTCCCGCTCGTTATTCTCCTCGGGCGTGTCACGTGCCCGAACTCCATACAAGGTTACACGACGCTGATTGACGATCGCAGGTGTCGAATTATGTAGTGGGATCCATCGCAAAAATTCACGATGCCGAGACCCATTCTCCTATAACCCTTCGATCAACAACTGCACTAGCATTGATACCAAGCGTGTGCCTACCTCCGAGTACAGAAGCCCAGGCTCGCCTCGAGCAATCAACCGCTGCACGTACGACGCGTACGAGAAGAGTTCGCTTCTAACGAGTTCCCCGAATAAGAGCGCTACTGAGGCCACATCGTTGCCCGTTTCGTCCCGATCGAGCCATTCGAACAACAGATCCTGAAGCTTCCCATCAGGAGCGGCTGAATCCCGTCGTGCCGCCCGTGCCCCCCATTGCGCTCGCGCGCGGCGGAGGATCGTAGCTGCCACGTATGGGCGATGGTCCCCAAATTGGAGGGGTGTGACAGACCAAGTGAGAAGGCGATCGAGCTTGGCAGCAAAGAGCTGCACGTTCTCGATGCCGCCATCGAAGAAGGGGAATGTTTCGAGGTCAGTCGTAGGTCCGATGGAATTTAGTTTCTGCGTGCGCATAATTAGAGAGGAAAACTTGGGGTAAACAGACGAAGCGCTTACAGTGACGTCGGAAACTGCTTCGGTTAGACGCGCGAGTACGCGTGGTGGAAGGTTACGAAACCACATTGCGTCATTGCGCTTCTGGATATCTGCGAAATTGTCGGAAAGCATTGTGTAGATGGTATCTGGGCGACGAGGAGCGTGATTAGATCTAGAGTCGCCATTTAGGATTTGTTGTAAGGGAGCTGCGTGTGTTATCCACATTCGTGGTGAGATGAAGGCGTCGGGGATGACAAGACATGAGCGCTGAAGTATGTTCTTAGTATGTGCCTTGGGCATACAAGACGATACGTGCCTGCAAGAAAACTTTCAAGGAATTTTCCACCGACGGAAGATATTCTCTAGCAGAAGAACTCCGAATCTGCTGCGAATTAGTCAGGAAGGGTTGAAGTCACTGGACGACGCACCTCGGAAATCTTGGAGAGGCAAGCGTCTACGAATGGTCTCGAAAGGGCGCGGCAGGTCAGAATCCCATCCAGGTACTCGTCTGCAAGCCGAGCGACGAAACCTGCCTGCGCCAGATTACAAGTACACATCTGAAGTACCAACCAAGTCAAAAACGTCCGATTGTCTACTAGGCCTTCTGAGTAGAAGCTACGCAGGAGGTCAAGGCTAAGAGTAAAGTCAGTGTTATTCATGGATTTGAGTGAAAACGGGAGAGTACGTACCTGTATGTGAACTTGGATATCCACCTGGTCCTTGTCTCGCTATCGGCTAATACGCTCCGAAACATGCTCTTGATGTTAAGGGTTGGACGAGGTGCGCTGGGCAGGATGATGTCGCCCAACTGTTTCTTCAAATGGCTGGTCACAACATTCGCCCATTCAACGCTATATTGCATCGGATCGTATGCAGGCTTATGGCGCAGGCCGGTCACCTCATTTGCGCCAAAGACACGGAGGAACCAAACTGCCCGCGGGGTCGCGACTGCGTGGGCGTGGAGCAAGTCGAGTAAGTCTTGACCCTTCGCGCCATGTGGAACGCTCTTTCCGAGCTTGTGTAGTGGTACCGAAGGGTCGGCAAGATCGGCGAACCAGGCTTGCCTCTTGGCATCGTTGGGGGTGACACGTTGGGGTATGCGGAAGGTAGATGGTCTGCGGGGATCACACGCATATAGTAGGAGTTTTCTAAGGAGAAAAACAAGCAGACGTACGGTATGACGACGGCCCCTGCACGGCGAGCAAAAACTTGGTTCATGAGGTCCTCGAGCTCCGCAACAGTATCGATATCCGAGCGTCGCCGAAACGTTTCCGACGCTCCCCATGTTTCAGCCTAACAGATATGGATCGGAGTGAATATCAGAAAATATCAGAAAATGAGAGCAATGGACGCACTGCGACTGGAATGGATAAATGCAGGCCATCCTTGACATTCGTTTCCGTCAAGATGTCTTCTTCCTGTTTGGGATGCGGAAAGTGATATCCAAAACGACCTATTCGACAATAGCGTCAGCGCTGTTAATATGCACTACGAACAGTTCCTCGAGGTCAAAACGAACCTAAATCTGCAGAGGTGTGCGCCTCGGGAAGCCAGTCTGGTGGGTGGGCCACCTGGAGATGAAGTGCCGGCTTGACCTGTTTTGCCTCGCGCATGTCTAGCTATATTCTCATATATATCGATGGTGGAGGGGTATGTGGGTCTAGTGGTGCCACGAAACTAAGAGCATCGTGACGCAGCGTCCTCGATCCTGACGTTGGCACTCGGCCGCATCACTGCAAGCGCCGCAATTCGGACTTGGACTTCCGGTCAACGGGCCGGCATCGCCGCTCTCATTGTGCCCAGAAATGGTCGTCTCTAAGACCTAGTAGCTATTGATTTCCGAGTCAAATGTCATTCTCCCCAGAAAAGAATAATTTGAGGGATACTACTTATCGCTTTGTTCGTAAATGAGGGAAGAGGTTGTTCCGAACCAGAGAATAGTCTTACCAGTGACCACGGTATGGAGTCCGCTGGGTGGCAGACTGAGGTCTTCTCTATGAAGCAGATGTTTTATATCAGGTATGTACGAGGTGAGTAGATATATAAAAAAGCACGGGATATAGTTAAAGGAGGAGGTACTAGTCCTTATACCGTCACCACGCCGCCAACAGTAGCAAGCAACATGACATCAACGCTGTCGCGCGTCTCGCGCGCGAGCCAATTATCCACGCTCTCGAAAAGGGTCATCATCGCATGTCCTCCCCGAGCCGCCGTAGCGGTCTTTTTACCAGGCCACATCGCCTCCTCGTCGATGCCCAGGAAGTTGATCTTCAGTGGCGCAGTGCCTTCCAGTACGAGGTCGATGGACCAGAGGTCGACATTGTAGAAGGAGGCTCCTTTGATATGGTGGCGCGTGTACTCGTTCGGTGGCGCATCGTCGAGGTTCCATTGTAGGACGTGCGCGTCGAACGCGAGGACTGGGGAGATATTTAGATAGAGCAGAGGACTACGTAACGGAATCACTTGCCTGTCCAGATGAGTCCAGGGTGAGTGATCTGTAGGGTGAGGCTGCGCGTTCCAGCCGTTAGGTCAACCCTATCATTCACAGCATCGACTTTGAAAGCACGTTCGCCGCTGGCGAAAGGAGATACGAATCCAGGTTCTACGGGAAGCGGTAGCTTGTATGCGGACACAAACTAGCAAATGAGAGCTCAGTACGGCAAGATGCAGGACAAAAAGGGTTGCTGCTCACAGCAGAAAACGGGTATAAGATATCCCAATCTCCATTCCAGTCGTGCATGTCCTCTTGAACAGCTTGTGTGCCGGCGACGCCAAAGTTCGCGGCGATATCATTGACGAGTTGCTCAAAACCGGGGGCACCATCAGCGGCGCTCACGTGAAGGTATCGTTCATGGGAGGTGATCTATGTCCAACGCGCAGGCGGCGTCAGTCTGAACGTCTATGAGAAAGCCGCAAGATGACCTCACGTTATCGGAACCAAGTAAGAACACCCGGCGTTGGTGGGTATCATCGAAAGGCGAACGGAGCGCAAATATCGCGACTGCTACGACTGTCACGATGTTCAGAATTGCGACTGCATTCATGCGGACGTTTTGTGGGAAGCGCCGAGAGAATGGCGTGATAAGCGGAGTGGTAATTGAGAGCATGACAGCCACGATCGACGCGATAACATGCTCGGCCTGTGCGTCTGCCCCGATCCGTCCGGTCTACAACAGATAAGGATATTAAATACGGAGCCCCGGGATGAAGACGAGCCACGAACGAGGGGAACAAATACGTCGAGAACGACGCAAGTGATCTGCAAACCCGTCAGAAGAGGGACAACCAAGCTCGACGCGTACGTCCACAGGCTGACGACGAGACCATCATTCAGTAGCGTGTCGAGCGACAGCGCGATGAATAGTGGTACCGAGCCGATGAACAAAAGGTACGCGGAGCCAAGGCCGAACAGCTGAAGCATCAGGGCGCCACCGGATTGCATTAATAGCAGGGAGGTGAGGGCTGTACGCTCTGCTACCTCCGGGAAGAGCGACTGCGAGGCGAGCATACCTACAAAATCCAGTTAGAAAAAATATTTGAAAAAGACAACGTGAAAGACGAACCGCCAAATGTTACAGGGCCGTACAATATGAGTGCCGAATGCTCGGAAGCAAACCAACTCATGTTGCGGCCGAGTACACGATGTATCATGGCCGCAAGTCCGTTTGCACCGAACAATGCTCCAACAAAGGCGAGGAGTAGCGTGCGCACGCCTCCCCACTGTTCCTTCAAAAAGCCCGAAGATGAGCCAGGCGCTCTCTTCCCGTAGGCGAACCGTGCCAGGATGAATGAAAGAGCGAAGTGGGCGCCGTAAACGAGGCGCGCAGTTGAAAATTTATATTGGAAGAAGCGACCAAACTGCGTGAAAAACACAGTCGTAGGACGCGCGAAGCCCGTTCTAAGCGAAGGCAGCGGCGACGCATCAGAAGAGAGGTATTGCAGAATTGCGAGGGTATTCTCGCCATGCGCTGGGAGAGTTCAGTAAGGTAAGGTACGCTAATACAGACCGAGGAACGAGGAACCAACCTGAGCCACCCCGGGCTGAATATTATCGACTGTATCCTATGGGTCATTCTTAGTAGGAGCAGGACCGTAAGAAACACTTATGAACACACCTGGCGTGTGTGGTACACGTAACTGTTGCCAACAACGGCCATCTAGACATACAGGTAGGAAGTGAAAGTATGACACCGAAAAAAGAAAACAACGTACGTCGATCCCAGAGACATTGAGATATTGCTCAAACTGACGGAAGTCGGTACTGTTAAACATCAAGAAGGTCAGGAAAGAAAGGCTAACTCGAAAAATTACATACTCGGAGAGTAGGACGCCAGAGCTGAAGACCTCGCTTGCGATAACGGTGCCGAACGGTCTAGGAGGTATCAGCTACATAAGTTACAGGGCAGGATTTTCCGTCGATCCGTGCCTAACTTACCTTATGACATGGGAATATGCGTCAATCATCTCCTCAGAATTCACCTGAAACAGCAACTCGGCTCCCATGTTGCCAGCAGCTGAGAAGGAGTTAGAAGTGGATATATATGCGCTATTAAAGCGACACTTTACCTTCCAAGTTGATAAAGCCTCGAATACTAAAGAATGGTTTGTAGGGTAATCAAAGACTGGAGGAGATTAACTCACGTGGGGGCGATAGGATGCTGCGTGGAAAATAGATGGGACGCGTCCTGGAGCGATTCCTCTGCATGATTGAAAACTGCAATAGCTTAGCCAGGGAAGCTACATGGACACCTTTCGAAACCTTACGGAAAATTATGGCATATGCGGGTGTCCAATCAGGTGTATGCGTGAGGACGCGGATGCATTCAAGCATAACACCGACTGAAAGCGCGTCGTCTGATGCACCAGGGGAGGGTAAGGTGCTGTCGAGATGCGCATTCACTAGTACAGCGTGCTCCTTTCCTGCAGGAGTGCCGTTGGATACGCGAATCACGATGTTGGTGAGATCCGTATATGTCTTGTATAGTCTCTTGCCCATCATATCGAACCTGCGTGGTGGCACCTTATCGGTATCGAGACGGGAAAGAGAAATTTGATACAAACCTATGAGCTCCACTGCCTCGTTGATGCCACACCTCACACTCCAAGTTGCGTTCCGGATTAGCTTCTACGATTCGCTGGCACTCCTTCTGAACTTCGTGAGCCGTGTCAATCATCCATTCGTCCGCAACGGCATGCTCAGCCGTTCCAACTGTGCGAAATCCGATGTCCTCAGACAGGTGTCGAACATATGAAAGAATCTGTGACTCCGAAATTTGAGGAAGACCAGTTTCTGGGTTGACGCTGGATGCGCTGTCAGGACGGCAACTAAGGCGACTAAACGAAAAGAACACCCACAGGTCAGTGATAGGCTCAGGAAGCTCTGAGAAAAAGGTAAGTGGGTGGAGATAAACGGAAAAAAGGTGGGCCACCGTAGAGTTCGCGGAGAGCGAGCCAGGGAACGACGATTAGTAAGGGAGACAGGCAAAGCAGGGAGCGGATAGGCCCCCATCTAGCGGGTTTATGGGACGGGGCCATTTCTGAACGGCCGTCGTCGCTGTGTTGGAGGTGAAACGGTGGAGTTGAGTTCAACACGCGAGGTGCGTGAAGCAGGTGAAAGACAGAGCCAAGACAACTTCCAAATTGGTTGACGGCGCTGCTGCGGAAATTTTAGCGACGAAAATGAAATGTGGGCCATTGATCGGAATGACAGCAGAGCCAACAATGCTCTATCGTCTCAATCGGGGCCGCGGAGGGTCGTCTGCTGTCTCGAGTCGTTCAGGAGAGAACACTCCGAAGAGTTGATCGGGCATCTCGTCGGCGATACAGTAAGCGATACTGGAAAGGAAATCTTGTCCCATTCTTCTCACTACGGACAGCAGAACTGTTACGCTTCACCCCGAGGAATTCCCTCCGTCTAGGCCTTTTGTCTGCTCAATGTTAGGACGAGTCCGGTGTACACCGTCATGATGCTCCAACGGCACATCTGCAAAAAAAGTCGCTTCATGACTATGCCGAGAGGCAAATTTGCTGTTCGGGGCTCGTAGGTCCGAGGAGTTGGGATACAATACAAACCCTATCAAAATGGAGCGACGAAAATACTTGTTTCTCACTTCTGCTTTCCTGTAACACCGCCGAGCGAACCCTTACCGTAACTACGTGCTGGCAGCTTCCTTATACCCAAGCTTACACCGCCAGTGTGGACAACGGATAAGCGTCGGCAGGTGTCAAGTCGACGCAGAGTTATTGCCCAAGACGAAGTTGCTCAGCCGACTCCGAGTTGCCATCAAACTTGCTAGCACCCAGTTACCATCTTTCCAGCAGTTGGCCGTCAGTTTCGCGTTTTTGTTCGCAAACATTGTGAGTACTTATTACCCCACTCGAGAGCTGCTCAGCTGCGTTTGTAGCACTCCATGCCGACACGCGCGAGAGCGAGAAAACGGCATAACCAAGTCCAAATTTCTTTCGTACCCTCGTGCTCCGAATGGTTGACGAATGACTGTCTACATTGCGGATCGCAGCGCCGAGTGCCTCGTGTGTTTCGCATAAATGCACCGCAACATTGTGAGTCACGTGACATTTACAATATGACGGTTTTTGGTGGGGTTTTGGTTCGGTTGAAAGTTCTCATGAGAAAACTCGTGAGAGTACAACATTTGCGTCCTTCGTCACTGTTTATATTCCGATCGCCTGCATTCACGTGGGCTTGTATGTTCGTGAAATGCGGGCTGAAAAGAAACGAAGAGGACATAGGCGCCTATCATGTTCGCGGTTAGAGACACTGTCGCCGGAATTCCCACGTCCTGTCCTTATCGATACCACCACGAAGTGTCGTCGAGTATACAATCCAAGCACTTTTCTTTTGCCCGTGGTTTCTTTTCTGCGCCTTCTGACAATCCAGCTCTAATTGGTATGTCTTATATTACCTGGGACACACTGTGGGTGTCACTGACTGATTCGTTCATCCAGGAGATGACCATGTTGTCTCAGTCTCATCGGAGCAAGTCGACGCACCTAGTTCTGTTGCGATGGGTGCGATACAAACCTCCCTGGCTGCCCTCCAGGTGGGGAGTACCTTTGCAGCCAACATCCCATACATCGCCCCCGTCGCTGGTCTGTTACTCCAAACACTCACAATGCGGGATGCAAGTCGTCCATGTATTTCCTCAATCAATCACGCATTCTGACGATCGTGCATACAGGAAGTGAAGCAGTGCAAGGAAGAGTGTAAAATAGTGATGCAAAAGGTTGCCAGAATCGCGAACATCGTCGTCAATATCGGAAACTCTTGTGAGAAGTATAACCTGAGTGAACGTGATCTCCCGGATGGCCTGCGCACCATTCTGGGTTCACTTCAAAGGTTTGTGCATTCTACGGGGGTGTCTTCCTATGGCCACCATAGTCTGACGAACGACCAGAGAGCTGGATGGGGTCGATCAAGTACTGAAGAAGTGCGCGAAGGCGAAAGGCGTCAAAGGATTCCTTCTTAGGAAGGATCTTGTCACAAAGATCAAGCAGTGCGATGGAGAGCTTTCTAACGTGCTTGAGGCTGTCTTGGTTCGTAGTTTAATCTCCAGATACCTCATTCGCCTGACACGTACCCTGTAGCTCGAGTTGTCGTTGGACAATCGTTTCGCTCAGATTGCCGAAGCCCGAGAGGTAAGGAGCATGCCGACATTGATCTTGATCTTGATATGTTTGGTTCACACCCTTACTAGGCTACCGGCGCTTCTAACACAGCTGAAGAATTTCCGTAGGCCCTGCTTTCTCATGTTCGCTGCGCCCCCGATGCTAATGTCGCGCTTGCCAGAACCATCCCTCGGGAGCCAAATGCTCCACAAATATTTTTCGGACGTGAAGCCGAGCTTGATCAGATCATTCACATGGTCTTTTCCAACATTGCGTCTTACCCAGCACAGGTTGCTATCCTGGGTCCTGGTGGATACGGCAAAACAACGCTCGCACATGCTGTGCTCACTCATGAACGTGTCCGGGAGCACTTCGGAGATACCCGTCACTTTGTCACTTGTGAATCCATTTTTTCGTCGGAGGCTCTCTTAATTGAGCTTGGGAAGACGCTTGGTGTCCTTGATGGCGCCCCAAATGCTCTTTGGTCTCGTATTTGTTCCGCATTGAGTTTCAGGGAGACGATTCTCTGTCTGGACAATTTTGAGTCCCCTTGGGACCAATCCAGTGGAATCAAACACTCCGTTGAGGAGCTCCTTTCACGGATCACTGTACTCCATCAGGTCACTATCCTTATCACCATGCGTGGTGCAGAGCGGCCAGCTAAAACCAAATGGTCCCAACCTTTCCTAGAACCACTGGGTATATTTGGTCACACTGCTGCTAAACAGGTCTGGCAGGCCATTGCAGGAAATTATGACGAGTTCTCAGAGAAACTCTCTGCTGCTGTGGACTGTGTCCCTCTTGCTGTTGATCTTTTAGCACATCTTTCCCAGATGACACCCCCTATGTTGTTATGAGAAGAGTGGAATTCTAAACAGACAAAAGTTATTCAGACTGGTCAGATGCATAGGCTATCAAATATGGATTATTCCATTCAGTTATCCATTGATAGTGCAAGAATGAGAGCCAATCCATCTGCTAAAAACCTTCTTGGAGTGTTAAGCATGCTATCAGATGGTCTACACATGAGACATCTAAAGATATTTCAAGGGAGGCTGATTGATATGGATATCATCTCATGCCTTCAAACACTTCAGAAATGCAGCCTGATAAAACTAACTGATGAGAGATATCAGCTGCATCCAATTATTCGTCACTTCTGTGAGAATCAGGGAATAATATTATCAGCACATAAGATAATTTTAGAGGACCTTTATATCACCCTGGCCTCTCTTCCTTATTCTGACTCACATGAAGCCTATGGAGAGATGGTATTAGAGTGAATAATATAAGGGCAGTACTGCTCAGAATTTTGGAGTAAACTATAAGAAGCACTTTGAGCTCATCATTGCCACTATTGATTTTACTTGGTTTATGTCTGAAATTGGAAATCACTCTGATGAAGTGATAAGTCAAACTGTTCAGTTTGTTCAGAAAAATCATGGTGATAAATCACTGCTTATAAAAAGTCTAACTGCATGGGGAGGAATTTATTATCAGGCAAGAGACTTTGTGTCAGCACAAGAGAAATTAAAAGAGGCAGAAAAATGGTGCCTACAGAGCCATAATGTCAATGGTCATATATATGGGAATGTTTTGGTATTGCTTGGTAATACATATGCATCACAGGATGCAATAAATGATTCAATGGACTGCTATCAAAGGGCCTTAAAAGTATATAAAAAGAGCCATAACAAATATGGTCAAGAGGATGCCCTTAATGGACTTGGACAGATATATCTGAGACTAGACAGTTGGATGAAGCTGTCACATTGCAACAAAATGCCTTACAATGCTATGAGAATATTGATGACAATGTGGGTCAAGGAAATGCCTATCGAGACCTTGGAGAGATATATATAAGGCAGAAGAAGCACCTTGAGGCAGAAGCTGCAATTCAAAATGCCTTAAAGCTTTATGAGACATCCAACTCCATCCTGGGTCTGAGGAATGGCTATTTATCACTTGGAAGGATGTATTTAGAGACAAATCAGCCAGACAAAGCCATAGCTGCTTGCCAGAAGGCTTTAGAATTTCACATGGTATCAAATGACCCTTGGAATCAAGGACATGATTACTATGAACTTGGGAATATTTCTCTTTTGCAGGACAAGCTGAATGAGGCTGAGAACTCATATGTGACTGCATTAGAACTTCATAAGTCAGCTAGGAGTCTATGGGGCCAAGGCAATGATTTATATGGATTAGGAAGGGTATACATGAAGAGGCAGAATCAAAAAAAGGCTTGGAATATGTTTGAGCAGGCAATAGGTTTTCATCATCAAGCACAAGATAGATTAGCAGAAGAGAGAGACTGGGAGTACATAAATAAAATTTTAACTTTGGAATAGATTAGCTTCACTGCAGGTAGAGAGCCTCCTTGTTTGAAATTAGGTTTCACAATGTTATCAATAAGCTGTTCAACCCTGGTGCATTGAAGTAAGGTCTTTCTACTCAGATTCATTTTCCAATATGATACATTGTCAGGTAGGTGTAACATGTAGCAAAGTCATTTGCACAATCAATTTTCCACTATGTTTAAACTTGATGATGACTACAATATGGTGTCCTCAGTAAAAGAGTTGTCCATTGAGTGATATGAATGAGACAAAACCATAAGAAAACAACATGTATCAAACCCAGTACTTGATACTGAGAAACAATAATACTAAACTGTCTGTGAGGTATTGGCAGGCCAGGTAGCACTTTCTGACAATTTGAGTCTAGCTCAAACATTGGATTTCAGTAGCAGATTAGTGGCATTTTGAAAGTAGCCTCAGATATTCTGAGCTGATGACAACAGCCTCAATATGAAAAGCCTGTTTGTAGAACAATCTAACATGTGTCCCATATGGTGTTGTGTTGTCTGGCAAATGGATCAGACACCTCATGGCATGATGCTTCTGAGCAAACTAGCACAGCCAGAAAGGTCCAACTGGGTGTGAACCTGGGTGTGCTAATAATTTTGGGGGTGAGGCCAAATGAAGTGTCATGATCACCTGCTGCATGGCCACACAAAAGTTTATTGTGCTCTTTCCCCATAAGACTGTTGGATTTTGAGTCCTGAAGGCTTTAGGAGCAAGTGCGACAAATCTGACCGAATCTGATGGGCTGCAGCGACAAATCGTGCACCCCTTTCGCAACACCCCTATTGACATCATCAACCCCTTCATTCCTATATAGCTCCTAATCCCTATATTGTTTCAAGCTGTTTTGTTTACTGTATGATTCTTTTTATCTGTTGTCCCTAAACATGTAGCTATATTGTATAAGAATCTGCCTGTATCCCTCTCAAATAATCTATCCAGTTGTTTTTCCTCATTCCTCGGTGTGCCCCCCTCATCTCCCCAAGCTGTTCCCTCGCTCCAGCATTCTCAACCACCCATTCATTTCACAAGTTTAACAAAGATGCCATCTGGGACACAGGTTATGCAATCAATGAGCACTGTGTAGATCGGGTGGTCTTCTATATCTCAATTTAAGCCTGTGGAGTTACGCCAATAAGTGAAGCATTGGCATGGTCAATCCAGCATACTGATGATGATTGCCACTTGTACAATGGCATGTCACATTCCCCCCTTCAACTTCACCCTTGCTAACCGATCACATTCCATCGTGACATCAGGCTCATTTATCACTTATTTACCTGTGTGAAGTTGTGTTCAGCGGTTCCAACTGTCTGAGATCTGATGACTTCCGAAAAGCATCAGACATGTGGAGAATCTGCTTTTCCGAGATTTGCAGCCAGTTTCTGAGATGGCACTGAACATGTGATCCAGAACTTATTAAATGGAAACCTCACTGGTGACCAGGGACCCATAAGACCGTGGTAGGGCTATAAGGAAAGTGCAACTAGAAGAAGAGAGGAAAATGTTAGGCACTGCAGAGTGGATTGAGAGAAACACACAGCATAAGGGCAATAATAACATAATTAGGCCAAGCAGAGAATGGAGAGGCCCCCCTATCTAGCAAATGAGCCCATTTCATATTATTGTTGCATTTTGGAACATCATTTGAAGTGACTGCTCAACTGTTACGTTCGACTGGACGTATCGACTCGACTTGAGTGGCGAGCGTGGAGTACCGATTGTGCGAGGGGTTCGTGTGTTGATGTTGGCGTAGCGATTGCCAAACCTCCCCCGATGAGGGTCGTGGATATGGCGACGACAGTATGCGAGAGCGTAGGGTATTACCCTAGGCGGAGTAGTGAATATACGAGCGATGGAATGGATACGAAGTATCTCCGATCATCGTAGAAAAGAAGGTGGGAACTGACAAGTCGACTGGACTTGGATGCAGCCCACAGGGTGTGACAGTGTGAAGTTGATGAGATTCAAGAACTCAGACCTAAGGTCCTTGTTCGTTAGAAGTACATGTTAAATACGAATCGAGCTACGCCACTACTGGAAGCTGCGGTACTAGGATCGCCACCAATACTACTAGTACTTGTACTAGTATGATGTCATATGGAACCGCGCCGAACGAGACAGAAGGTGTTTAGTAAGTAATCAGGAGTCACGGGTACGAGAGGTCGCGCGGGGCGTAAGAGGTACGAATTAAAATGTGAAAATGGTCCCACTGATAGTCCATGTGATACGGGAGACTGTGGCAAACGTTCAGGCCAAACGGTCAACGTAGGTGACACGCGTGGCTAATCGTAACATCAACGTTCAACATTGATGGTCTCTAATTCCAGTTCGGCAGTCAACTGTGCAACCCCTGGTGCTAGCTGAAAGGTGCCGGATGTGAAAAGAATTCCCTTTGGAGCTAACTTGGAAGAAGCTTGAAGGCTCAGAAGGAGGAAGACGGACTTGGAGAAAAAATGCTTTGGATTGCAGGGTTGGTTGAAAGCATCAACGGGATGATAATAGGAGATAGCAGAGACAGGGAAAGCAGACAGCCAAGCAGAGAGTTTCCCATGCAGCAAAGCCCATTTCCTCAGAATTGTCATTGTGAGAACAGCGTTGGAATACAACTGATCAACAATACAACTTGTGCAGGAAAATGAAGGCAAAAACGCGACCTCCGACCACTGTTGGACACTCACACATCTCCGGCTTGGAAAGATTACCAAAAGAAAACAGTTGTTCCACGTCGACATGATTGCAGGACAATTTGTGCAGGGGTAGTGGTTAGGATCCATCAGGGAGTAGTTTCCCCTTTTTGCATATTTTTGATACACAGGAGAGAACGACTTGGGTGTAATTAGTAGTGATCTGAGCGATGATGTGAGGAGGATTAAAGGAAGCTTGTTTCCCCAAATGTAAATTGACCAGCTTGTGCGATCATGTGATGGTTTCTCTTCATCTTTGTCTTCTATCCCCCCTCCTCTGGTACCAAACTCGGATGCTATTGCCTTTGCGGGTGTATGTGTGCAGCTCACTTCATTTCCAGTAAGCGTCAGTCATGATAAAAACAGATTCCTTGAAGCTTCTCGATACCTACTTTGAAGTTGAATGAGGTAAGCCACCCATCCTATTCACGCTGCCCTTATGTATGCAAATGGTCATTATCTTTGCCTCTCCAGGGAAAATTCATAACAAGTCAAAGAATCAGTGAAACATCACCTCTGGTTTCAGCCGCATACATGATCATATTGCTCCAACACAGTCAAGACAATGCTTCTGGGGCATTCATCGGTGAGTGGGTCCGAAGCTAGGCATTTGTGACCAGCTCATCATTGCAAATAAGGTGTGTCTTACAGTGTTATTCACCCTTGCTTTTTCTTTTTGAGATCTCTTGAACAAAATTTCCAGCATGGTCTTATCACCTACATGGTGAACTATTCTGGGAGCAGCAACAAGCTCCTTCCCATTTCCATAGGCACTTTCACTCAAAAAGCAGCGCACGACATACTTGACGACATATATTGGCATCTTCTATGTGTGCTGGTGGGATCGCCAAACCTTGTTGGAAGAGGTTGTGAGCTTGCACCACATTCTGGTACAAGGCAAGGTTCCCTGCCTCATATGACATCCACTTATGTTCTTGAACTTCGAAACCTGTTAGTCAGCATTCCTGGTATCTTGACTACCTGCATGGATTCCAAGGTGAACCAGTACGCCAAGGAAGACGACAAAACGCTATCCACTAGGGTAGCTAGTCTGTTCTCTACCGGTCCTTTAAGAAGCATGTCAGATGGATGATGTGCCATGAGGGCCTTGCACTCATTCCTTGGGATGTGCTGAGTGTTAGAAAGGCCTGATTGAATGCTGAGAAAGCTCACTGCAAGGAGACAGGCAGGAAGACTCACACCCTACTCAACACCAAGTGGGAGTGAGTGCACGCAGGAGCAGGAACTGTACGGAGGTGCCTCAGGAGATCACAAGGGAAGTGGGTATGGAGAGTATCACATCAAGTAAGTGAAGCAGTGTCCTCTCGAAACTGCCCAACATTCAGGTCGATCTCTACCTGACACACATGAATACAGTACACCTTTGCAATCGCATGACACCTACATAAGCTACCCTATGTTTTCCCAATCCTTGGCCGCCAAAAAGTCACATGATAACTCGCCAGGCTGGATACTTATCTGACTGCAGAACAATATAGCTCATCGAGGATGCCATGCATATCCACCCAGGTGTAACGTTTCCACTAAACGTTGATCCGACTTGGATCCGATGGGTTTTCCTTGTTTCAACGCTGAGCAGAGCGCACGGCTTCTGAACTCAGGAACGACTTGTGGACTTGTAAAGGGGCAAATAACCAAGAAGGTCCCCTAAGACCGCCTAGCTTGAGGTTCGTTACAAGGTGGCAACGCCTAACACTTAAGTTGGCAACAAGATAGTCACGAAGAACAATGACTCTGCTATAAGACTGTCTGCACTTCCTGAGAGTAATACAGGTGGATGTCAAGACAACTAAGCTAACGAACCATAGCGCAACTTGTAAAGTATTTATAGTACACAGATACAACCATAAAAGGTAAGGGTCCATCAAAGCCACAAAGGCGACAAATACAACATGATAATACATCAGTAAGCATCAATAAGCAAATCTCTAAGGCATCAATAAGCCATAAGTAAGTGTCCTCACCAATGAGTGACTGAGCACCTCCAACCAGTGAGTAAGCAACTGTGAGGCATCAATAAGCCCACCTCATCGCATAAGTAAGCGATCACCAATCATAAGTAAGTGAACAGTAAGAAACTGTCATCCACAACACTAATTAACCATGCGTCAGTAAGCAATGGTCTTGGCGCTAACACAGGCGCTCCCTGGACTAATCCATCAATAACACTTTCCCGAAAGGGGATCAAACCCGGCCTGCTGGAGTGCGTCCCAACGGCAGCCACGGCCCGCTGATATCGGCAGCTACAGGTCGCTGGTCTTACACCACGCAATCGCTATTTGTCATTGTTGGTCGTCTTTAGGACACAACTGTCTTCCACCAAGTTCCAATGGCTACCTCCACGTCGTAGTCCCCTGAGTTATGGGTTAGGTCAGATACATACTGTGACCCGGGACTGTTCTTCCATCCTGCGCTGCCCCCTGGCTTATTGCTTAGGTCAGATCCCGTGACCTGGGGCTTCATCACATGACCGTGTCACGTGACCTCTTTCGTCCTGTAATAGCCTTCCTGCCAGCATTTGGGACTCTAGTGCGAGTGATCATGTTACTCACGAACTGGCGGACCTTGCACGCCTCATCATAGGTGAGGTAACTGTCGTCTTCTGCCACTACGAGTGCACGTACGGCCTCTTCTTCTTTGATGTCTTCTTCTGCATGTGATTCCCAGGTATGCGCCTCCGGGTAATCATGGCAATTCTTCCAGTGCTCATGTAGACACTTGCGCTGTTTCGGCCTAGCGTAGGTCTGAGCGTAACACCAGGCTTCACTATGCTTGTGCGCATTTCTTAATTTCTTTGTTTAGGCCATTGGCTCTACGCAGTAAATTAGGTCATTGAAATTAGGGCGACTGCTCCCATGAAAAGAGGTCACACATTCACCCCTACGACGCGGCAGTGAGAATTTGTGCCACCATTGATTCACCGATTGGGATCACTACTGTCGGCAAACAACTTAGAAGGCACAAAGCTGGCATTTTCTGGATGGCATACACTGTCCTTCACATCACCTTTTCTTGATGAACATAACATCATATGTCTTGTTTTCATTGGTAATTGCACTGAGAAAAAATATTTCCTTGTAGTGTGTGCTGTGATTCGACCAAACAGAACAGACAGGTCGTGGAGGTGAGAAGTAGGCATTGGGCTTGGGCCACCCATATTTTCAAGATCTACTGATAGATGAGGCAGGGATTTTCCCACTAGTTTATGGAGGCTGATTGAAGTAATTTGCAAAGACCCACTGGTAAGGCATTGTCCATCAATCAACACACTTTTTAGATGAAGTTGTGTAACCAGACCCATTCATATTGCAGAACTTAAAATACCTTTCATTTTTCAAGGCAGGCAAGGACCAAGCAAACAACTTCCAGCGCTTAATGCCATTAACACCATGGCTTTGAAAGTGTATGATCGTGTTTAACGGCTCTTTCAGCACTACACATACTTTGTTTATGACATTGTACAGTTTCCTGTCTGTTTGGGTCTGTCATTATCAAATTTGTCTGTGTTCACAGAATGCAAACAAAAATATCTGTGACATGCTGCATAAGGCGCCTATCATGGCACAGTAAGTTACAGTAAGTTACGGTGACAGTCCTCAAGAGCACCCCTGCAGCATGGTAATTCTCATGTCCCACCTTGTCGACTCATCACCGAGTGTTGTCGTCCAGTATGCAGCCCAAGCACTGTCCTTTTGGGAAAACCCCCTGTAGTCTCTTTGTGACTTCCCCTCTCATATGACCGAGGTTGGGGATTAAGAAGAGGACAAACAAGGGAATAAAGTACATCCTAAACAGTGCAAGTCCTCTGCATACCCATCAGAAGTGGGACAACCAAGCTGAATGCGTACGTCCGTGATTCAGTAGTGTCAAGTGACATATGACAGTGTGAGGAATAGGGCATCACAACAAGGAATAAAGAAATGCAGAGCCAAGGCTGAACAGCTGAAGCACTGGCAGAAAGGCGTGACCGGATTGCGTCATTAACAGGAGGCTGAATGTAGCGTTATCACCGAACGCTGGCCTGACTTAGGCGACTTGAGAAGGCGTGACAAGATAAAGTTACGTAACGGATCGTCAATACACCAAATCAAGGATATTGGGTATTTCAGCGAAGTCACAAGGGACTATGTCCACAAGGATGAATAGCGAAGAGCGATCACTTAGCACCCGAGGTACTAGTATATGAGACAAGGTGATGATTCGAGAAGACCAAGCTGAAGAGCCTTGGTCTTGATACTACAACTTATATACAGTTACTCGCTGGCTTTAAAGCGCAGCTGGAATCCAAACCCTAGTATATACTAGTAATGAGTAAGTGTCCGTTCTAATAATACCTGAAACACCGGCAATACCAAACACCGGCGACGCGTAAGTGTCCATGACTAATATATGCTTACTATTGTAGTCATAACCAACTAGTAAGCAGTCCGAAACTCCGGAAACCTCGTCAGCCATTGAAGTCATCAACAAAACGATGTCAACGTGACATTACCCCCTTTTCAGGTTGAACGACCTCGTTCGAAAGCCCAAGGGATAATCGTGATGTTACGACACACCTCCACCTCCTTATCCATAACCCGTTGAAGTGCGTTGGCCTCCTCAAGCCGTCGGACGCACTTACGCTTCTCGTTCCCTACTGCATATTGCTCGTTCTGAGAGCAGTGATCGCCGCGTGCAGATCTTCGTAGCGCTGCGATACATGGCGATAGCGCGAGATCTCAGCGCCTAGCGTTCGATCGGGAGTTCGGCAATGGCCAGGTCGACCCATTGACGTCCTCCAAAATCATTACGCAAGTATCGCAACTGATCATGCATGTATCGCGTGCATCAGCGTCGAAATCGGGAGCGGCGTGCACGTCACCTTGTTGAATTTCCCCCCCCTTTTTCATGCAACCGAAGACGATCGTATTGTTGCCCGGCTTTAAGTGGATGTATTTGGCAACAGTTGTTGCCCATTGATAATCATGCGGAAGGGAATGAACTGGGGGAATGTTTAGTTCAAACCCATCCGGGGCCTCGGCCTTGTCCTTAGCCTTCTGCTCGACGTTGGCGTCACTTCCGTGGTAGTCTGGGAAGAGGGCTTCCTTTTGCTGCTGCCATACCTCCTCGACGTCCCCGACGAGTGTGCGGCGTAGTAGGTGATACCCCTTCATCTTTGGGTCTCGGAATCGCCGAGGGATCTTCGTTTTCTTTGTCGGATCGTCTTCTTGTTGACGGAGGGCAGCACGGGTGTGAACACCCCATGAGGCGGGGTCGAGGATAACTCTAGGGGAGAGTCGACATTGATATATCGAGGCGTTGGCGGCGGGGGGATGAAGTGAAACTTGTCGTTACAGACGCAGTCATGGACGGGTTTTCCACAGTCGTAGTGGATGTGGGAGTCAAGGTGGCCTGGACATGACAGGGCGGATTGCTTACAAGTCCACAAACTCGGACCACGTCACTGATGTCGAGACGCTTGGCACCTTGACAAGCGTTTGTGCAACAAGGAGGTCCTGGCGTTCTGGAGTTGCTCCCGCCGCCACCTTCTCTCGTCTTGGTCCAGTCCTCCAGCGTCGTATCCGCATACATCAGGGGTTTCGGGAATGAAATCCTGGGCCGATGCACCTGAAGGCGGCGGCGACCTCGGCTGCGGAGGGCATGTCCTCAGTGATAGCTGAGGCATAGAGGCAGAGGAAGTGATGATGCGGTCATTGGTAGAGGAGGAAGTGCTCATAGTAGTTCGAAGAAAGAACTGATGAGCTTCTTCGCTGGGAGTGGGGACATTTATATATGCAGATGACGGAGTGTGAAGTGTTGAAACTCAGCTATCGCTTGTGGAGCATGTACGTCAGTGGCTGACCCACTGGTTCTCCGAGTCTGGGTACCCCTTCCATTTGATTAGATATTGTTTGCGCCTTCCCCTGCCGAAGTGCCGTTGGTCTAGAATTTTCTCGATTTCGTATTCTTCTTCGCCATCGATTAATTCAGGGGTGGTCTTGGGAAATTTGGTCCGTGAAAGGAAGTTTCTCGATAGGGGGTGAGAAGATCGATATGAAACACATCATGAATGCTCCACTGCGTGGGAAGTTCCAGTCTATAATTAACTGGAGACATCACCTGGTTGATTTTGAAGGGTCCATGTCGTTTGGGCGCAAGTTTGGCGCTAGGTTGGTGAGTTCTCAGATGACGTCCCTCTAGCCATACAAGGTCTCCGATTCCGAATTTGGGTGTTTCTTTGTGCTTAACCCATGACCTTTGGGCCTTGATTATCTGTTGTTGGGCATGTGCTCGTGCCTGTTTGAACTGATCAAGCCGCAACGCCACTTGGGGTAAAGGGGTTGGAGTCGTTTTCCAATCAGCACGTGGATGATGTCCTGTCAAGAGGAAGAATGGAGACTGCCCTGTTGCCTCGTTTGGCCAGTTATTGTGTGTGAACTCCGCCAGGGGTAAATATAGCGTCCAATTGTCCTGCCGCTCATTTACCCAAAATCGGAGATATTGTTCTAGCCATTGATTCGTTCGTTCCGATTGTCCGTCAGTACGAGGGTGATAGGCTGTGGATATATTTTGTGCGATCCCCAATTGTTTACAAAGTTCCCGTGTGAACTTTGATGCAAATCGAGGATCTCGATCGCTGATTATCTTCGTGGGAGTCCGTATCTGATGAATACGTGTTGAGATACAACATTGCAACTTCTTCTGCGTTGATCTCTTCTTTGCAAGGGATGAAAATAGATGCTTTAGTACAATCGTGATCAGTGATCGTGAGGATAGAATCGTATCCTTCTGACACCGGTAGTTTTGTGATGAAATCAAGTGCGATCGTTTCAAACGGCATTGCTTCTGGTTTTGGGTAGATGGGTTGTAATGACGCCCTGATAGGTCGATTGTTGACTTTATGCCGTTGACAATCTGCGCATCCTTGTACGTATGCGGTGACATCTGGTCGTAGCGTCGGCCACCAGTAGTTTCGTTCTACTAACTTGATAGTCTTGTTGATACCTGGATGTCCGTATACTGGAGGTTCATGATGAGCTTCTGTGATCGCTCTTCTTTCTTTACTTCCCTTGGTCACCACTCGTCTTCCTTGTTTGTACCATACCCATTTACCTTCTTTAAATTGTGAGGGTCTATCCATGGACGTAGGATTGTTTCATCCTGGGCATCGCTGGGATTGGCTGGCGTCATATCTTGTACTGTTAAAACGCCTTGAGGATGGTTAGGCATTCCCGTTCTTTGCGTCGTCGTGTTTCGGATAAATATATGATCGGGTAGTACCGTGACATTTTCATTATCCTCTTCACCCTGTTTATAGTCGGGTCGTCTCGATAGTGCATCTGCGCGGCCATTTGCAGTTCCTTTGATGTGGTGAATTTCCAGATCGTATTCTGATAATTCAAGGACTTCCCTGGCTACTCGTCTGCTAATCTTTTGTGGTTCTCTCCAGTATTTCAGATTCATATGATCGGAAAAGACCTTGATTTTGTGTGGGGATCCAGCCAATAGTGCTCTCCAGTGACGAAGCGCTTTGACTATGGCTAGTAATTCCAGATCATAGATATCGTAGTTGCGTTCTGCTGCGTTTAGTGTTGCAGAATAATATCCTATTGGGTGTCTTTTGCCGTCAGATTTCTTTTGAAGTAGCACAGCTCCCACCGCGAAACCTGATGCGTCCACTTCTAATTCGAATTGGTCTTTTAAAACCGGATGTGTCAGCACCGGTTCGCTTGTTACTCGTTGTTTTAGCGTCTCAAACGCATGTTGTTGTTGTTCCCCAGCTCCATTCCGCTGTCTTCTTGGTGAGATTGTTTAGGTTTAGCGATCGACGCGAATCCTCTGATAAAAAGGCGATAAAAATTGCAGAATCCGAGAAAAGATCGTACATCCTTGACTTTAGTTGGCGTTGGCCAGTCTTTGATGCCTGTGATTTTGATGGGATCCATGCGTGTTACCCCCTTTTCAAGGATTACCCCCAGGTAATCAAGGGACGCAGCATGGAAAGTGCATTTTTCTGGTTTGAAGTAGAGGTCGTATTGTTGTGCTACTTGAAGCACATTTTC